>NNCF01129988.1:38260-61860 GCA_002313205.1 Laupala kohalensis
ATGTACGAGGTGTGTAAATTAAGTAATGAGACTGATTTTTTCTAATTTTTTTATTGAAATAAAATTACAAATTCACGTTGTCTCCTTCAAAGTAATTACCTTGGGAAGCCGCACAGCGCTGGAGACGATCCTTCTATTCGTCATAACAGTGCTGGAACTCGGATACTGGAATAACCTTCAGTTGGTCGGTTACGGCTGTTTGAATATTCTGCAATGTCCCAAAATGACATCCCTTATTCAATCTTTGGAACAGAAAAAAGTCAAATGGACTCAAGTCGGGTCATTCCGTTTTACTTTCCAGCAAAGACCCGTCAAATTTTGAGACACTACCTGCTAGCTATTGTACGGTTCCACGGGAAAATCCGGTTAATTCGATGACCGGTTGATCCGAGGCCCGTTAAAAGGGGTTCTACAGAATACGAGAAGTTAACAGCACCTCAAAGGAATAAATGAGCAAAAGAACAAGAATCTCCAAAACGTTCCAAGTAGAGTAAGCAAATTACTAAGTGACCCCCACCGGTTGTTGGAATGGTAGTGTTGTCGCTTCTCACCGAGTCATCCCGGGTTCGATTCCCGAAGGGGCCACAACATTTGTAGCTTTTCACATTAATGTCCCAGTTCTTAAAGTTGTGACTACCGAAAAGCAAAACCTTCCTTCCTCTATCCAGATCCTCCTAGTATCAATAACTCTTACTATTACTAACTACTTCAACGTGGGAAAAGTTGTTGGTAGACCCAACTAAGCGGCCCACCTACTAATAATAGCCCTACCACCCAACTCCTAACTCCTATCGTCCCATGTAGATAAGTTTCAATAGCACGCTACATTTTCCATTTACAAACACCGCAATAAAAAAAAAAATTACTACATGATTATGCAAGGAATAAGAAAATATAGACTCAGTACTCATGCAACGGTGGAATGGCGGGGGGGGGGGNGAAGGCGGTCACCACGCCACCGCAAAGCGCAAGGTCACGCGACAAAGCGTCCGTTGTTACGTCACTTTGCAGTCGTGTCCGTCACGTTTCCCGAAGAAAAATAACTTATGTGGGAGTTAAAGGGCGCTAAATCTCGATGGAATCGATATTTTCTAGCTGGTATCGATTGTTATCGATAGTATTATTGTTATTGAACATTTTGAATGTAAATAGCAAGAATATTTTTTCAAAAGAATACTGATGGTGCAAAATCATCTCATGTATTTTCTCATATACGTTTCTCCGTCTGCAGCGTAGACTGAGAAAAAATGCTATAGTCAAAGGGTCATTTCTGGCGTGGTCCTCTGTCTTTTGGTCGTCTTCCACTGCTCTATTCATGCTCAAAGTCGCTAGATGAACTTATTACTTCATATATATGAAATTTGAAAGTAAAATAAATATTCAAAACATAGCGACTTATCAGTTTTCTAAATGTCCTAAAAGTGTTATGTAAATGTAATTTCGTTGTAGACAGAAATTGATGTATTTTCGTATATGCAGTCCATTTGCTGTCCTCCTATGTATTTTATCATTATCATATCTTTCATTTCAGTTTACGAAAAGTGTATTCTACGTCTGCTTGGTCCATTTACACTGCTAAATATTATTCAAGCTTCAAATATATTCAAATATATAAGTGTAGCAGATATAAATTGTTTTACTGCGTCTATACCAAACTTTCAAGCGAAGCACCGCTCATGCATATGTAATGCACACTAANGTTGTGAAATAGTAAACTAATGTATAAGTGTAGCAGATATAAATTGTTTTACTGCGTCTATACCAAACTTTCAAGCGAAGCACCGCTCATGCATATGTAATGCACACTAATTGTACCTTACGTACAGAAAATTTTAACAAAATCATTGGAGCCGTTTTTGAGAAATATTCGAAAGAGTACTCTGACCTTCATGTGAAGTACCCCTTGTTTTAAAGTAACATAAAATTATAGAACGTGTATCAACAAGTAATACTTTGAAATAATATTCTGAATATTTATTTTACTTTTAAATTTGAAATAAATGGCAGTAATAAGTTCATCTAGCGACTTTGAGCATGTATAGAGCACTGGAAGACGACCAAACTATAGAGGACAAGGCCAGAAATGACCCTTTCACTGTATAATTTTTTCTCACTATGCTGCAGACGCAGAAACTTATATAAGATTGTATGTGGAATGGTTTGTTGATTTATTTTAACATTGGCCATAAAAACCTTTGGTTGTCATGGAAGACCTTTACATTTGAGGTTTGGTATACAAAATTACAAATTATTATTTACACAAATTCTTTGTATGATTCCAATAACGTTAATATTGGTACGCGAGCGATCTCCAGCATGGTTAAAATTGCCTGGGGAGTTTTAGTAATAGCAGTAAATCAGTTTATTGTGCTTAATGTGGTAGTTGACAGTTGGTAATTGGTCTCTTGACAATAATAATTAATTGATTAATTTATGTATTGCCTTTTTATCTTGATGTTGGTACAAGGTTTGTAAACTTTATCACTAACGCTATTGCTTCACAATCGTCCTGTAGGAGCTAATAATAAGTGCACCTCCCGTAATGTTAGCGGTACATTCGGATTTCTTTAATCTATCGCCAACATTCAATGCGCTTGCTCTTTATGGTGCTATTTTGCTCTTCCTGCATCGGGCGTGTGGAACGAAAATTACCTTCTGTGTGTTAGTTTGTTGTGTTATTAATTTTGTATTTTTTACAGCAAATAGTGGCTTCTGTGACTACTATTAACATTGATTCGAGTATGACTTAATTCTACTACTGTTAACGTCCATTGTGTAATCTAATGAAATAAATCATTAAAAACTTATGACCTTTTTATGGACTTTGAATAATATTTTTATTTTCCGTGAAGACCTCACAACGTAATCGACATGGATTTACACCGTCGTCAGGTGGTCAAAATCTTTTTCACTTCCTTGTAGTATTTGTAAATGGGAAATGTAGCGTGTTATTGAAGCTTACCTACGTTGGGCGACAGGAGGTGGGTGGTAGTCTACTGTTAGAAGGTGGCTTTACCAACAACTTGTCTCACGTGGAGGGGTTAGTAGTAGTGGTCAGTAATAGTTAGATTTTTTGATAGTACCAGGAGGTGGATAGAGGAAGCAAGGTTCGCTTTTCAGTAGTCACAGCTATATGAACTGGGAGAGTAATGTGAAAAGCTACAAATCTTTCTGGCCCCACCGGCAATCGAACCCGGGATGACTTGGTGAAGAGCAAGAACGCTACCACCTGAGCTACCAGAGGAACCTTTCAGTGTGTGTGACAGTGACTGAGTGAGTGAGTGAGCGAAGTGAAAGTGTTTGCTGAGCAAACGCTTTGGAACAAGGCGACTCGCGGCGCGTGGCGGAACTCAAATCGCTCAAATCGCTTTCCTTCCTCTCTCACCCTTCAAGGTCACGTCACCTCACGCCGAATATCGCCTCGATCCAACTCACCTCCAACGAGAACAGGACTGTTGTCAATGTCACGCACCAGAACTATAATTCATGTTATTTGCTTGGACAAAATTTAACCTAAGACCTTATTGTCTTTTATTGATATTTGAAAGTAAAATTAATATTCAGAATATTATTTCATAACAAATAGCGACATATCAGTCTTATAAATATCGTAAAAGTGTTGTGTAAATGTAATTTTGTTGTAGACAGAAATTGATGTATTTTCGTATCTGCAGAGCGTTTGCTGTCCTCCTGTGTATTTTATCATTATCATATCTTTCATTTCAGTTTACGAAAAGTGTATTCTACGTCTCCTTGGTCCATTTACACTGCTAAAAATTATTCAAGCTTCATAAAACAGTAAACTAATGTGCAAGTGTAGCATATATAAATTATTTTACTGCGTCCATACCAAACTTTCAGGCAAAATTCCGCTAATGCGGATGTAATGCGTACTAATTGTATTCAAGCAAAATTGTTGGAACGGTTTTTGAGAAACATTCAAAAGAGTTCTTTGACCTTCAAGTGAAGTACCCTTTGTTTCAAGAAAAAGAAATTAGTGCACGTGCTTCGACAACAAGTAAATTTTACCGTAAATTAAATATATTCATCCATTTATTCAGAATTGCTGCGCACAGACTGACAGACGTTTTGGCAAAATCTACTTTTTCAGAATCAGGGATCGCCAAAACGGATATATCAGTCGAAATCTCGCTTTCGAATTTTTTCACGATAACAATACTTTCTATATACTACGTATAAGAGAAAGTAAAAAACATGATCGGAAATGCACCGTGTTTATTAGTTAATTGTATATGAATCCCAATAAATTACTTTCTTGTCCTCAATGTGGTCATAGGTAGTTTGTAACAGCTCTATTGACAATAAATTATTTATTTATTTATTGCCTGCCTAATTGGCTTCTTGTTAGTACAGGGCTTGTACTCAATGTAGCCAACACTTTTACTTCGCCATCGTCCATAAGAGTAATAATATTTGTACCTCGCGTTATGTTGGCAGGACATTCTAACTTCTCAAAACTTAAATCCATCGCCCACCTCGGACACCAATTCAACTCGCGTGCTTTTGTGAGGTTATTGTTAACGGAAGAAGAAATGTTACCTTGTGTCTTTGTTCGTTGCATTATTCACGTGAATGTCTTTACAGTTGGCCATTTGTTTTACGCAGCCATATTGCATAATTTTCGGCAAAGGTACACGTCTTAGAATGTACAAGCAGCCTTCAGGAGCACGTTATTTTTTTCTTTTAGTATATTACTCGCGAGACTACCCGGCGTTGGAGAAAAGACTTAAAACATTCATTACTGGACATTCAAAATTTTAGAACAATTCGCAGATAAAACATAAAAACAAAGAAAAATATTTATTTCTGTTGTTAAACAAACATCCAAACTTACATCTACATTCAAAGAAAAATAGGTACTGTGCATTGATATGGTTTTCCCTACCGAGGGTATTAAAACACCCTTCAACGGGTCTGGATTTTTTTTACTCATTTTTCCCAACGTTGCCAGGGATTTTTTATATAATATTCTAAATTAATTTTGATTGGTGTTCATTTCTCTACTTTCATATTATTAAATTACGGATTTAATAATAAATTAAATCATTGAAAAATTTAAAAAAAAATAGAATGTTTTTAACGGCGAGAAAATGAACTGGAATATGATGGAAAATTATGGGTGGATATTAAAGTAATGAATTATGAAATATATAGAAAATCGTCGTCTTCCAAGTGAATGAAACAAGAAAAATATTTTTAAGGTAAAAAAATAGCTATTTTGGATAAGGCGACTCCGGGGATAGGGCGCTACCTTTACTTTCCCATGCTCTACCTGCTTCTGCTCCCGGGAGGCGGTTCAGGATGAAAGTGGAGCCGAAATTTTATGAGGCTTTTTGAAATTTATTTTATGAATCGAGAAGAAAGGTTGTTGCCTGGGAGTTTTGTGACATGGAGAGGGACATGCGCTCTGGTTTCTTTCCGTTCCGCGGCGAGGGGGTGGGGGAACTGAAGGAAAGATGGTTGTAAACAGTGATGGTTCAGTCGGGATCATACTGAGGGCGGGATGGTCTCAACGGACTTCTGAGTTTTTGAAAAATCTGTATCAATCCGTGTGCTTTTGTCTGTTTGACATATTGGTAATTTTACATTATTTAATACAAACATCACTGTATTTTAATTTCTTCAAAATTTAAATTTCTGTTAGATACAGTGTCTAGTGACAAGAACCTCGTCCAGACCATACAAACACCAAGTAAAATTACGAAATTCAGAAATAACTTTGAGAAATCACTTCTTTACCTTCACTTTATAAATAAACAGTTATTTTGCAGTTGAGCTGCTAGCTCTGCACGCACAAATTGGCTACTACGAGGATAACCACAAATATTTCTGCATATCAGTAAAATATTGTATAATGTACGCGGGATAATATAATATAATTTTAATAATGTAGCTGCCGTGTGGGTCTTCTGATCTCCTTTCAGGTGTATGAATTTTAGAACTACGTATACATTTTGATATCAACAAATAAAATAAATAACATTAATTAACATTTTCAATACATGATGTTTCTATCTTTCTTTGTATTTAAAATAATTAAAATATACGGTTAGTTGAAAATAAATGAAAATCGTATTAAGACTTGTTGTAGGGTCATGGTGTAGCTTACTCTGCAAGAACAATATACGACCAATGGGAATCCTCATGAAGTGCATGGAATAATGACAGTTGGAAATATTCGATTTATTTCCCATTTTTACTATCTCTTATACGCACTATTTATAAAGTTTTGTAATCGTGAAAACTTCGGAAGCGAGATTTCGACTGAAATATCTTTTTTGGCGATTCCTTATTCAGAAAAAGTGGTTTTTGACATACAGTCTGTGCGTCTGTGCGTAGCGATTCTGAGTGAACGAATGAATATAATTTACTCCCATTTCGTATTTACGGTACAATTCACTTGTTGATGCACGTGTAGTATTTTTTTAAACTAAAAAAAACAAAGGGTACTTCACATGACGGTCAGAGTACTCTTTCGAATATTTCTCAAAAACGGCTCCAACGATTTTGCATAAATTTTCTATTCGTAAAGTACAATTAGAATGCATTACATCCGCATTAACGGTATTTCGCTTGAAAGTTTGGTATAGACGCAGTAAAATAATTTCTGTCTGCTACACTTAAACATTAGTTTACTGTTTCACAACAAAGCTTGAATAATATTTAGCCGTGTAAATGGACCAAGCAAACGTAGAATACACGTTTCGTGAACTGAAATGAAAGATATGATAATAAATAATGCACTGCAGATACGAAAATTCATCAATTTCTGTTTACAGCGAAATTACATTTACATAACACTTTTACGTTCCTTTTTGTCAATCTGTGCTGCAGATGGAGAAACGTTTATGAGAAAGTATGTGCAATGGTTTTGCACTACTTGTTCTGAGTGTAGTCTCCTCAAAGAACTAAACAAGAGTAGCATATACGAGTAACTTGAAATAGTACAAACATCACTTCCGAAGCCAAAATTTTGTAGATTGCGTCCCCTGGAGTGTTACTGATGCCGAGGAGTCTGGGAATCTGGGTGCGCCCCGACGCATCGTCCCTTTGTGGGGGTGGAAGATGGTCGTTGCTTTTTCTAGTCGACCGCTCTCCTTCCCAGCGCCTGAGCGACCCTTACTTTCTTTGCATCCAATAAAACCTCTCACCCCAATTGCTTTTCTCCCTCCGCTTTCAATCGGACGCATCCTCCGAGGGGTGCTTTCTCTACAAAATCGTATTGCTGAGTTTTTGGACGAGGGACAAGGGTGCTCTCTCTTTCTCGAGTATTTTTCGAAGGAGATGTTTTTGTGTAATATCACCTTTGTGCCATGAGCGCAGATTTTGGGAGAAGTACGATATTAGCTCGTTGTAAAAGAAAGTTAAGATAGATGTTTTTAATTAATAGATATTCTTTGACTGTAATTGTTTGGGATTTGGTCACAGATAAAAAAAAAATTTATCCCCAAACTAGTGAACTTTTTCATGTACAGAATATCATCATGAGGGCTACAACAAAAGTACAACGTTAAAATATATTACCAAATATAAAATATCTTTATTTATGTGAAAATATACAAACAAATTATATTATTTATATATTTTTACTGTTAAATTAAGAAGAGGGTTAAGAACGTACGACTTGAAGTTCTAAATTCTTCAATTTTCTCTTTAGTCAAAGGGTATTTCTGACTAAACAGTAGTGAATTATAATGTTCCCTTAATTAAGAAAACTTTTAATCTTCTAGATTAGTGAGTCTCGGGTATTATTACTATGGAACGCGCAAAACCCAACCTGGACTTCAAGGGTGGTAAATAAATAAACTTTATTGTCAAAACAGTTACAATCTGCGTATAATATCTGGTGGAGGATAATAAACTAATTTACTAATGTAATAATAACTAATAAACTAATCTAATCCAAAAGAAGTAAAAATAGTTTTATCTAATTGTGTACTATATGCGCTCCGATTATTGCGTTTGCGATGTCACAAATAGTTTCATGAAGTTTCGTAAAATTATTTACTACTTCGTTACTATTATAAAACTATTTTTCCGTTTTCTCTTATAGGTATTTTTTGTCCTTTGTAATTAGAAAAGGACCTTGGAAATCAGTCTGGTTTCCAAGAAAGATAGATACCGCAAAGTAATTCATGACTGTAATTAATGTTTGGATTAATATTGATTAAACAACTTCTTACACGTACTCATTTCATGGTCGTGCTGCAGAAAAATAATTTACGTTTGGAATATTTCCAAAGTTTCGTAACGTTTGTTCATCGTCGTCGTGTATACTTACTATCTGAATGATGAAATTTAATTGTTTGTCTTGGTGTTCGGAAAGTCGAGGGAACTAGATTTGTTTCCTTGTGGCACAGATGTCTCAGAAAGATGTATAGAAAAAGTTTATCAAATAATTTTCTACTTATCATTTTTATTTATGTTATATTCGTTTAAAGAATCGTAAATAATTTCTGTCGGATATAAAACATTTATTTTCCTTGAAAGATAATTTTATTTAAGAAAAACTAATTTCATAAAAGTACGTTTGTGCATTCATGTCTCCGAATTTCGCTTCCCCTAACAGACGAAAACTTGTCGGTTTTTGGAACTCTAAACTGTTGGTGGTTAATGTTTCTGGACACTTTTTTCGTTGTACGTGGGAGGAACCTTTTCTATCCTTCCCCTTTTTGTTTCGATCTTTTGTGACCTGCAGAGGCGCTCCCGACAGTTTGCGTCATTCTGTTCCGTTGTATTCAGAATCAGTTCTCTGACCCCGGAACATTCTCTCAGAAAAACGAACTACTTCTTTTATATTTATTTAGGTTCACTTTTCAAACACACCCTTTTTACTTTCGTCTCAACCGATCTGCTTTTTCTGTGCGGCGACAGGTAACAAAACATTCCGGATCTTTCTTTCGGACAATATGGAACCTGAGACCTCTCGTATTTTACAATCTTTACCCTGAGAATGAGACTCGGGGAAGAAATTCGTTTCTTCCGAGTTGCAGCTGTCAGCGGCGAAGGTTTTTCTGGACATTCCCGAGGCTAATTTATGTTTGCTCTTTTCTGTTGACGTATTTCATGACTTCTATTTAAAGATGCAAAATCTCTGTTTGGAACCAAGAGAAGCCACATTTGCTCGTTGAATGGTCCTAACTGTCCCACTTGCCTTCTTGTTACCTCGTATAAATGTTACGTATTAATTCGTAGGAGACGACAGGTGAATCATTTTGTTCCCTTGCATTTTCCCACGTGACTAGTTTTCTGTGATTTATACCCCATTCAGAACAGTGATTATTCCATCTTATTGGAGAGAAATAATTATTAAAATTAAGACGTAGTTTAAAATTAATGTGGGAGACCGTCGGTGACATTGTTCTACTGACCTTTGTCCAGTTTTTCATAGATTCACATTTGCATTGTCCCAGCGTTCGGTATTATGATCCAGATTCTCACTGTAATAGAGAATTCCATTACTAAATTTTATTGTTAAGAAGTTCTCTGCGGTTTATATCCTGTCTCTTATACNTTATTTTCGACTTATGTCGTCATCTCCAGTGACCTGGAATCAAGTTACAGAAATACATTTAGCTATTGGTAAAAATAATCTTAATAATAATATTGATACTCGTAAGAAATACAAAAATTTATATTAAAACAGAGAAGATTATGTTGTAGTTAGTACTAAATTTTCTCTGATTATTACTAATTGGTTTCAGATATTTAAAAGTTATATAAGTAGTTGGAAGATAAATGATTATTTGCAAAAATTATTGCTTGAAAATATTGAATGTTTTGCCATGAGAAAAGGTATTGTAAGCCGGGCGTCGTGTCTTCTCTGCCCTGGAGGGCGATGATCTGGCCGCCTCTGTGTCTTCAGAAGGCGAGACGGGACAAGGGTGTGTGTGTGGGTGGACGGAAGGGTTTCCGCCGGAAGATAAATGCTAAATAGATTTATTCTAGGAGGAGGGTTGCTATTGGGAAATGAGAGAAGTTTATTTGTTCATTTAAAATGTGTGCGTGTTGGTTTATTGCATTCTGAATATGGATTGACTGTAGTAAATTTCGCCTGTAATATATATTTCCTATTTGTAAAGAAATAAATATTTTGACAATAACTTTCTTTCTATTTTAAGTTGAAAGCGAATACACTATCATTATCCAATCTGTTATGTTAATTGCTTACGTTTATTAGAAGTGTTCGCTTATTAACTGTTGTTTCTTGATCACAAGCCTCGTGGTAACTCCGTTGATGAAACGTTGCTCTATTACAAATATTTTCTTTCTTTCTTGTTATGTGTGTATTATCTCACTGCTTTATCTGCGTTATTTTTTTCAGTAATATGAAACTTTCCTATATTTTGAAGATATTTTTCGTGGTCATGATGAAAAGGAATTCCATTCGTAGCTTGAGAATCAGTAACGGGGAAATTTTCCTTTTTTAATTTATTTTCTGATCAACTGGAAATTGACTTTATACGATACCGCAAAATCTGTGTTAGTGATATATATTACTCTCCATAACATAAATCCTTTTTCGTCCTAAAATGCTCATATTTTTTCATTTTACTTTACGAACATTTCTTAACGTTTGTAATGATTTCCATTATTTTCAAATGAACAACAATAATATGTCTTCGAAAGGTTTTTTATTTGAATCATTACTTTTATGAATGTTCGTGAGTATTTTTGTGAAATCATTACCTGTAATAAATTGATGAAGGAGAAGTCGTATTAGGAAAGTAAATTTTAATTTCGGGTCTTTAATCATTATGTGAATTCAATTTAATGTCTGTGAAACAGCAGACCTTGTAAAGTAAAAGGTCTTATGAAATCCTTGGTTAAAGCGAGTTAAACCGTGTGAAGGAAAAGTTGTATACACATACTTGAATAACATTGCCTTATGCAATTCCAGCAATTCTTTTGTGATTAAAAAGAAATTGATTTATTTAATGGAACAATCCTTATGCGATGATATGAATTGCTCTGATCTCCAGTGCTAAATGTCTGACATTACCAACGCATATTATGATGAAATATTTGATCAGTATTTGATATTAATTAATCACGGACACTAACAGAGATACAAATTCTTAAAAAAAAAATTGCGGAAAACAAATGTATGTGGGTATATCTATTTCCCACTGACTGCAAGAGTTACCCAATAATTATTCCCAATGAAAGTATGAGTAGTTCAGCCAACTTCTTATTTGTAATAAACAAAGTCTCTGATTTTTTTAAATATGCTAACTCATCTCCTATTGGTCGTAAAATAATTTTTGTTTCTTGTATGTTTGCGTAATACGTCAGATATGAAGCTATTAAAATTTGGAATTCTCAAAATTAATAGCACTTCATATTTGCCACAATAAATAAATTTTTTACCATTATTATTATTTACTTCACGTCTCTGCCTCAAACACAATCAATACAGCGTTTTTATTCACTACATATATTTCTTTATCTCTTGTACATACATACATAGTTCTTCTTCTGTTATCTATCGATCACCAACAAATTATCTTCAAAAATTTCTTAAAACTTCGCGCAAACACATAATTTTATCGCAGAAATTCGAAATACAATGAACTTCTCCATTTTTATTAATTTTGTAAACTTCTTGTCGATCATACTTATCTTAATCTATTCGTCCAAAAACTCTCGTATGTCATTCCCAAATAAGCAGCATTCACACAATGTATGTTCTACTATTTCATTGGCCATTGTATTGAGTTTCCCTATCTTTTTTTGAAAATATTCATTGAAATCACTAATTCCTCCCCATAAGAATTTGCGATCGAACCACTTATTCCTCTTTTCTTCATGACGATCATAGGGTATAAAGCTGTCTATCTCTTTTTTTCCTTCTCCATCTTAGCTGCCAACTGTATAATAACCATTTCACAATTTTTACTTTAAACTTCTTATCTTCTTTCGCTATCACCTCCCTCTCTATCTGCACTTTTTCTGTTTCACGCACTAAAGATCAGAATTTCATTTTCTCTGTGTGTTTGTCGAGAGGCATTTCACCCAGGAGCTCTTCCGTTGCGGGTGTAGACGTCACATGACACCTGCTCCAACTTTGCAGACATATTCTCCGTATATTCTGTAATATTTTTAAAACATAAACATTATGGACTCTATGTCCCCATATCGGTGCCCCATAACTAATTACCGCCAGTATTGCTCTTTATATCTGACGCAACCCTCTCCTGTCTATATTTCTTTTGTGTATTGCAACTTCCATATTGCATTTGCTTTATTTTTTCCGTAACATGTATTATGTGCTGTGTGAAAAGTGGTTTTTCGTCAATAACCACTCGTAAATATTTTATCTTTCTCAGTATTTTTAATTTTCTTTCGCAATATTTTATAACGGGGTATCGCTCGATCTTACTATTTAAGTCAAATATCATCGCTTGGCTTTTCTCCCCGGACATTTGTAGATTTTTGCTTTTCGTGCCTGGGAGACATGCTCCACTAAAACATTTCCTTCCTGTCCTCTCTCTCTCTCTCTCTCTCTTCCTGACTTTCCATTATAAAGACAGGACTAAGTCGTCCACGTAAGCGAAACACTTATTGCATTACGTCGTTGAATACAGTATTCCGAAATGCTGGTCACGTAGACGGGACACCCATTCCGGGCATTAAATAACTGCCTCTTTTGCCCAAAACAATCCAAAATCATCCAACTATTTGCAAAATAAGAATCCTCGATCTTCCTTATATTGTTATCCAACTTCATTTTTCTGTGGCCTTCCTTGAAGTATCTCTAGTAAACATGATAAAAGGCACCAACGATGCCCACAAATGTGCATTCCATGCAATGGCGGATCTATGGGACCTGAACTCTCAACAGATAAAATTGAAGTTGATAAATGGAATACTTTGTAAAAGTGTTGCCAGCCGTTTTGTTATTAATAATTGTTATTGTTATTAATAATACCAGATTAATAAATTTAAAAAATACCATATTAATAAAACTAACAATAAATGTTAATAACTTTAATAAATAATAGTTATTGTTATTAATAATACAAGATTGTTTATTATTTATTTGATGCATTTCATTTAAGGAAATATTTATAAAATTTGTGTTGTAATACCATAATTGTAAAACAAAAATGGTTCTTGGTTAGCACCCCCCCCCCTTGATTACGGTCTAGATCCGCCACTGATTCCATGTATTTTGTTTCTCGTTACAATGGAGCAAATACAGACAAATAACTCCTGTGCAGTTGGCCGTGTTTGGCAAATACACAATAACTGGTATGAACTGGTATTATTAATTTTATTAGTATGGTATTATTAATAACAACTATACTACTAGGAAGTAGACATCACATCTGGAGTGACACAATTCTCGGACCTTTACTATTTATAGCATTTATCAACGACCTGCCTGAGAAAATAAGTTCAGATATTAGATTATTCGCGGATGACTGTATAATTTACCGAGCAATAAACAACCCGGAAGACAGGATAACTTTGCAACGAGACCTTGATGAAATCCACAAATGATTAACTATAAATCAAATGAAAATAAATTCAGAGAAGAGTAAAGCTAAATGTTTCACTTGTACCCGCTTGAGGCAAAATTGGTCCTATGAAAACATTTCATATCCAGTACCGGAAGTAAATTCATGCAAATATTTGGGTATCATGTTTAAGAATAACTTAGAATGGTCTGATCAGGTTAACAGTGTTACACAAAAAAATTGGAAGTCTCTGAATTTAATTAAACGAATTTTAAAGAAAGGCAGTAATCCTACAACAAAAGAGTTAGTATACACAACTCTTGTTAGGCCTCTACTGAAATATGCATCGGCAGGATGGGATCCTTATAGAAAATATCAAATAGAAGAACTAGAAAAAATTCATAAAAATGCGATAAAATTCATAAACATGAGTAATAATGCCAATAATTACATAAAAATAGAACCTCTCGAAATTCGCAGAAAAAGAGCGCGATTGGGATGTTTGTTCAGTACACTTCGAAGCGAACCAGCGTGGCGGGATGTCAAAGAGCGTTTAGAAAAACCGACTAGATTGGGTAGAGAAGATCACTTTTTGAAAATTTGTAAAAAGAAACAGAAAACAGACGTAGGAAAATACTCGTTTCTCAATAGATCAATCAGGGACTGGAACAATTTGGCTGCGAATATCGTGGGAGCGCTATCGGGCTCAGAAACCTCCAAGAAAAGGGGAGCAGACAAATTAAAAGGATTATGCAAGTTCTGGAAGAATGGATACGTTAGTGTAGATGGGAACCTAGTGGAGTGATAGTGAAGTGAAGTGATACGAGGGAAATAAGTGATTTAGAAAAGGAGGGATGGGAAATGTGAAGTGAACGAAAGGGGTAAATCGAGTGTTTGGGTCATCAGTGAAATAAAATGTGCAATAAGTTTTTCTTTCAATTATTTAGATGTTTCAGAGAGAATTTTTTTAAATATTTAATAATTTAATATTACTTGAATCATATAGTTTAACGATTCATTTAACAATTTTTTATTTCAGTGCTCTGTGATGTGCATTTTTGTATTTGTTGTATTGTATTTCCTTATATACTGCCACCGGGTAAGATCTGCCCAATTCCAGTAAATAAATGTATTATTATTATATTATTAATAACAATAGCAATTATAACTAATAGCAATTAATAATCCGGTGACACTTTGTCCAAGTATGCCAGTTATCAACTTCAATCTTATCTGCTAAGAGTTCGGGTCCAATGGAGTGGGGGGGTAGGGGGGCTATAACCTCCTTAGCCCCCATAGCTCCGCTTCTGGTTTGGAACCTTCTCCGCTGGGAGCCTCTGACGAACCGCCATCCACGACGATCACCCGTGCGACGAAGGTGCAATCATTGCCGACATCCGGGGAAAGAGGAGGAGGGAGGCGTTACGAAGGGGGTGGGGGAAGAGACAGCGACGTCCTTGGCCGTGTGAGATGGGAGGGAGTGGCAACAGTAGGAGAATCGCCGCATCCACTGCCTGAGCTGTCAAGGTCCTCCTGCCAAGCGAATGCTGATGGAGACGTGGGGGAAGTACTATTGTCCACTTCAATCACTTGTTCCAAAAGGCAAGGCAAAAGTATTTATACTGGAAACGAAGGTATTTACACCAAAGGAATTAAATATGTAATTAATTTCTTTCAATTTGGTTGTTCGTCAAAATCTCCTTTTCACATGTTTCTTTATTATATACCTGTAACATAATGTTCGTTTTTTTTAGTTTTTAGTGAATTTTAAGTTTTGTTAAGTTGGATACGTTTTTCAGATAATGCTAATAATGTTAATAACCGGAATATTCATTTATTTCATGGCTCATGGTGAGATTCGGGCCTTGAAACCTGCTCCATTTAACCGTAGGGTGAGGGAATTGGGAAGGAGAGATGTTGGGTTTCCGGTGAACGTATGGTACCGAACGGACATTTGTCTGTAAAAGATGAGGGAAAATCTAACCTAGTTGAAAATCTAACCTAGTTGGGCCGATCAGCAGTACCATGGAGGCGAAGACACAACCACTGGACCACCGCTGTCGAACCTCGAATTTAAAGAAAATAATTTTTAAAGATTTTTGACCTCATTCTTCAGTTCAGTACACTTAAGACATCAATATTTGAATTGTAATATTAATATCTACCGCTTCTTATTTGGTCTATTCCACTTTCTTTTGGCTCAGCGTCCATCTCACTTGAACTCCACATTTGAAAAAAGGAGCTTTTGATGTGACACTTCTTTCAGACAAATATGCGACACGCAACTGGAGAATTGGTGTAGTTTGTGACGGAAGAGTGCAGAAAGAATGTGAAATAAACGTTAACGCGTCTACACATTAACGTGAAAAAGGTGTATAACTCGGGCGATGAAATACGAGTCAAGTTAGCGTTTGCGGTCGAAAAGGATGCTACACAATGGTTTGGAGTTTAATGAATGAGCTCATTTGGTCTCGGAAATTCACCAAATAAAAATAGTGAAATCCGAAAATTATGAAGAAATGATATGGATACATTTTAAATGGGAACGATAGAACTAGACGTATAAACCCACTTTCTTTGGACATCGGGTCACATGTGCAGGACGAGTTTATTGTTTTCATAATAGTAATAATAATTTATTAATCTGCAAGTGAGTAATGCTCGGTGGCAGATGGAAAACATAANATGTGAAATTAAAAAAAAATCTTCGCTCAAATATCTATAAAATACACACACGGAATAAAATGCTTAGAAAATTAGTATACAAAAAGCAAAAAGGATAATACTCCTAATAAATTAATAATCTGAATGAGACTAATATGTGTGTATGTTCACATACGTACAAAAACACATTTTCACTTACAAACATACAGACACACACTCATACGTACAAACACGCTTCAATATACACACAAATCCATTACTCCTCGTATAACCTTAATGTAAAAATAATTGCTGTAATATATATAACATTTTTTCGCTAAAACAGGATTGCTGTGAACAGTCAAGCACAGTTCANTATACCATTACACCTCCTATAACCTTAATGTAAAAATAATTGCTGTAATATATATAACATTTTTTCGCTAAAACAGGATTGCTGTGAACAGTCAAGCACAGTTCACATGACTACACTACACTGCACTGCAATTGTATTCGCTTTAGGTGAGGTTTTGAAGATCATAAGAATACGTATCACTCACTATTCTACACAAACAATGAGAGTTTCATTTGAAGTGTGTGATTATGTGAACTATCAAATACAATTATTTCTATCAGACAATTCTATCACCAATACATTCTCTGCTGAGCTGGTGATTTACTTCCCTCTAATGGCGAGTGTACGTTTCTCATGCTAATCTACCGTTTCGCTGCGATTTCTCTCATGCTGGTACTTGACTCGGCGTTGCGGTATTTGTCAAAATATTTGACGTATTCACAAGCATGGACTGAACAAGTAAAGAACTCAATCATGCCAAATATGTTTGATGGACGTGTTGTTAGCGGGAGCGGCACATTTCTTCTTCCATTCGTGTTTTGTTATTCCAATCCATGGAAATGTTATAAAAATATGGAATAAAACAAGTAAAAATTATAGGTTAAGGAATCAAAATATGAACAAGGTTCGATCGCGCGCAGCGGGAAACCAAATGGGGTCAACGCAGATATTTACCTTATTTGAGTCCTTAGATGTGCGACTAAAAACCGACAAGAGAAAGGATACGGATGTTTGAGTTTTAAAATATTGGCTGCCGCAACGTGTGATTGTGGGAAAGACGAAGACATCAGAGAACGCATGCTTTGGGATTGTGAGCTTTTTGGACCAGAACGAGATATTCTCACGCGGAAGATGAGAACAACTAAGAATATATGACGAATAGGACCAGAAATGATACATACTGAGCTACGGTATCGATGTTTTCAGGAATATGTAGCTGGGATATACTGAATTAAAACAGGACTAAAAAGCTAGAGGACGAAGAAAATTCGCGGAATGTCATAGGATGGCAACGCGACAAGAAAGAAGAAGAATAAAATTGATGTTTGCGTATTTACCACAATAGAGCAAACACGGTACATACAAATAAATCATTTAGACTTGGCCGTGTTGGTAAATACACAAATACTCAACACGAAGTGAAATGTCTGTAATCAAACCACTATGAGGCGTATTTCAAAATTGGTCAGTTTTAAGTTGTGACAATGTTCGTATCAATTGGTAACATGATGAAGCTAGTGATGACATGTGTGACGTTTGTTTGAGGGATGCCATCACGAGTCGTGGAACGAGCGGAGGCGGTGAGGAGTTGGAGGACAGAGGTGCGTCCAAGGAGATCCAGCGGCGGTGAAAGGATTGGACAGAGAGAGCATGCGAAAATGGACAGCACACTTTTGAATGCTTTACTCATTAATGGGTTATTAAATTCATTGGCAGTCTTTCGCTATATATTCTACTACTAACTACGTCTATTATGTAATCTAATTAAATAAATAGTTAAAAACTTAAGACGTTTTATGGACGAATAATATTTTTATTTTTTTGTTAACTGTATGTATATTTCTGACTTTACTTTAATAGCGTTCGGTACAAATAAAAAAGAAAATCAATGGTTTAGAGAAATCGGAACAAAGTAACTGTCATGAATGAATAATTCTTTGTTTACCTAACATTTCATAACATCTCAAAGGAGTAAACGAAACGAGTTAAGGATTATTTAAAAAATATATATTTGATGACACGCAGAAATTCAGGTCATTCTCCAACCGAACTATATCTTTATAAAGATGAAAGTTTTGCGAAGGAGAGTGGTTGGATTGTTGGGGAATGTGAGGGATCGATTAAAACTGCGGGAAAGTGTGAATGAAATATTAAAAAAATAACGCTACACCAATGGAAGTTCAGGTGGTATTACGAAACGACAACAGTGATCGCCAACCGTTTTTTGTTCTTCGATGTAACCTCCATTATTTTATGGGTACCTGTTTAAGTGAATTCATTGAAGCAAATAAATCATTACTACTATGAATTATATTAGATTCAAATGTTACGTATGTTACTATTTTTTCTTTCATTTGAAAAATAGTGAGGGTAGGGTATTACTACTTACACAATAGAACGTTCAGGCTAGGTCCTTCCCATTCATTACATTTAGAAACGTTGTAATGTTTCATTCTTATTTTCATTCTGTTCCAGATACAAGATGCTACGTCATCAGTGGGTGAGAACATCTTCTGCCGTGAGTAAGACTACATTTAAAAAAGTATTTTTTCTAAGAAAAACCTATAATTAACTTTGCGAGTCATATAAGCTTGGAAGCTATTATGTGAAATAATTCTGCAAACAATCTCTTCACTCTCCTGCCTTTATGGATTCCAGTATTTTACTGTGATGTTGAAGTATACGATACGAGGTGCACAACCCAGATGGTTTGACATGTTCGTAGAAATGATACCATATTACTGTATTTATCCCGCATTGAACAATGTAGTTGAATGCGGTGTCTCTTCCAGCCAGTGTTCGAAGAGATTGCGATTTGCGCACCTGGAAAGTGGAATGCACGGATTATTCCCGCTAATAGTGTCGAGTTGCACCCGCTGGTTGCTCGAAGGATCCTGTCGAGTTGCGCCCCTAAACCTTTCCTCATCCTTTTCCTCCGCCAGCGCAGGTCGGGGTAGGGAGAGAATAGCCTTCCACTGAGTCATTGCAAGACGCTCAGTAAGTCATACCGTTTTTTTAAATTTGTTAATTATTTTTTATAAACAATCTATAGCAATCTGCTTCAAATTTCATGAAAAAAGACACCAAACTCGACCACGTAGCGATAAATCGTCAAATGCTTATTGATTAATCTCTGCATACACACTGACAGTAATACATACTTTGAAAGTGTAAAATACAATTTATTATTTTAATCGCAATGGTAATTTAAAGTGATACATGACGTCTATGTACTTATTTATTAAGTGTATAACATTTTGACAAACTACTTGATAAGTTCATTATTTCGTTACAAAACAGATTTATTTTATATCGCAATTGCTTATCGATGCCAAATTTTTGTTTGATGTATAATAATATATCGGTGATCGCCCATCGTTTTACCTCCTAATGCTATTAAATGATGTCGATGTTTTTTCTCATTTCAAAGATAACTTTAAGTGCTAAAATACCGAGGAGCCAGATTTTAATTTAAACTTCTCATTTTTTTAAAATAAAGTTTTTAATTTTAATTTTCCTCAATGAGAAATGCGTCGAATATGTGTTCAGTCTGAAAAAGTCTGAAAAAACTGGAAAAGTCAGGTAAATTTATTTTTATTTGGTTACCTGAAGTAACTTAACTAAGACTTTTAAATTCGCTATCTAAATTAGCAAAACGAGCTATAAGAAAGAGTGAATTTAATTTTTACTTAATGAATGTTATAAATGAACAAATAATCTTTAAAACTATCGCGTAACAGCAAATACCAGTACCATTTATCTAGAATATCTTATGAAAGTTGTTTCAGGTACTTGAAGTAAAATTCGTTTCTTGAAGTAAAATTCGGTACTTGAAGTACGTTTCGACATTTAAGAAATATGTTATTTGTTGATGGTGTTTTATTTTTCCGCGAGGAAAAAACTAAGTCGTTATTTTAACTTTAAATGATACAATTTTGCGAACGAATTTATATAAGTTTCAGAAAGACAAAATATTCTAATAACTGTTTTATCAACGTAAATTTGCTAATTGCACCACATTGCGTCAATTCTTTTCTATTTTTATTGGTATATTTATTATGACTATTAGTTATAATTTTCGCTGATGAAACTAACAATTTGTCTGTCTCAGAAAATCTGTATTGGAAAACAACGAAACGTAAGAAAACAATCGCATAGTTGACATTCAACAGTTATTGTTGAATCCATTAAAAAGTCTTTAAATTTATTTACTGTTCTTAAAGATAAGAAATAAACCAAACAACTGAATTAAGTTTAAGAGCAGGGATTAAGAATAGAGATTAAGAGCAGGGAATCATTAAGCGATGCCCTTTGTGATGGCGAGAAACCACACGCGGCCGTTTTACGAACTATAATAATACATCAAATCAATTCCATCTAATTCAGACTATTTTTTTTTTTTTTGGTTTAACATAGTTTTGAACACAACGTATCGACTGTGGGCACATTCTTCACCAGGCGAACAACAAGTTTTAAATTAAAAAACAACAAACATTTCTCAAAATAAGCTGGAAAATAATGAAATTGTTTTATTGAAGAAGGAATCAGACGAACCATTCTCTATAATATAACAATATCACTTTTAAGGGTGTCGGATAATATGTTTTAAAGTTCACGAAAGTGTTTATCTGACAGAAACATAAAAAATCTCATACCGTAACTTTCTAATGTTGTATTCTAAATAAATATAAATCTAGCTTTTTTAATTAAAAAAAGATGAATTAAATAAATATGTTATAATGCTCTTGCTAAAACTTTTGGGGTGACAAAGAATGACCGTAGGCCCCACGGTTGTCAGCGGAGAGAAGGAAAATAACGCTGGAGCTGACCTTGGTGTGGCTGACCTCCCGCGAGACCCTTATAATCCTGTTAAGGCGGCTCCACACAATGGTTATTCGGCGAACCCCAAGCAACCGAACAGCGAATTACGAGCAAGAGCGACTTGCTCGGGGTATTTCCCCGAGTATTCGCCTATTGGCGAGCACACTGATCCAGACATGAGCAACTTGCCGAGCACGTGCTCGCTCTGGGAACGACGAATATTCGAATTAGTGATTAGAGGTTTTGGATAATGAATCTGAAGTAATCACACAGTCTGCTGCGTATGGAGTTGTCTCTTGTGAAATGTTGTTAAGTAAAGTAAATGGGTCTTATCTAATCTTAATTCAATCAATGAAATTAATTTTTTTTCCGTATGGATTTAGCTATGGTAATCGGTAATCTCGAATTTAAGATCCTTATAATCAGTATAATTTTTATCCACTCAAAAAGAATCAAGATTATATAACTGTCTTAATTTGTGTCTCCGCAACATTCCACTCTGTTTTTTCAAATATCTTTCATTACATTTAAGTGTTATATTTGTGTTATTTATTATCATAGTATTTTTTATTTCCACATTTTTTTATTTCCTGAACATTTCGTGTACAAGAAATATATGCTAATACCACTAAAAATATAGATAATGCTAACAATGTCAATACACGTTCAATACTGTGAATCTTTAGGACGCTTAATAAAAGTAAAATATAGTGAATAAAAATGTTTGCGGTTTAAATCTCTCATCAAATAAACTTTATAGTCAAAAAGCAGTTGCAAACTGCGTATGGACACGTTGGAGATAATAAATGAAGTTTCTCCATCACTACTTTATTACTTCAAATTTCTCTATTTTATCACTTCTATAAACACTTATTACTTTCTACGATATGGAGAAAAATTACGAATAATTAGTTTTTTCAGCGATTACTTACTCAAAATAACTTGAAATCATAATACTCGTATATTTGCTATCCTTGGTGTTCCTAAAAGCACGAATATGTGGACAGTACCACGAACAGGTCACTCGCGAATATTCGCCTATGCTCGGCTTCCTTTGATGTGTCTCAATACAGCGACACGCTGCGGGAAAGGCGACGAATATCGAGCAACCCATCCACACTAGTCGCTATTCGGCGAACAGTTGCTCGGGGTTCGCCGAATAGCGAATGTGTGGAGTCGCCTTTAGACATTTCTGGACCATGGTGCGCAACTGCACCGTAACCCTGGAATACTGTCTACGAGTATTTCTAGTTTAATTGTTCCGATACTATAAACCCTCTATTTGATCTAATGGAAAGTACTAAAATAGTCTTCCGGTTTATGAGAGAATGGGAGATCGCAATGGGTGATGGGAAGCCGAACTCTTCAGCAAAATGGAACGTGGAAGTACACGAAGAAGTGACAACCGATTTCATTAATTGATTTACAACTCTTAAATCGCACATGAGACACGTCTTCAAACACTAATTCATCACTGGCTGTAGTTTTTATTCATTTTAAATGCTTATTTTCTGTGTAATGTAATTGTTTGAAATGTCTGTATTTGAAAATTAAGGTTTGTTTATTATCCTGCTTTTTGATGAACAATATTTTCTACGGCATAATATATGATTTGTTTGCAAATGCTTGCATAAGAGATGAATTAAATCGAATCCTTCGTGAAAATTTTTATCTCAGTGCTTTACTAGAAAAGAAATCTGAATAGTTGGTTCATTTTTCAGAAAGGTTCTAACAGTTGTAACCACAGATATTGATAATTTTAATAATACTAATTACAAAGTATAGAAAAGCGAACTGATTGGAGTGATTTAAACACCTACATTTGACTAAATTCATGTGTGATATTTTGACAAGTACAGTGATGTGACACCATGACAAAACTTTAAACCGTGTATTAATGATGATGAATTCTCATGTAACTACCCTCACAACAGAAGTTTCAAGTTCGGCAAATAAGCGAATTGTGGTTACATCATTGTAACAAGTGTTACTGGACACCACGATCCTAACCCTGTGAACTGCTCAACTCTTAGTAGAACTTTCCTTTTACTGTTTAAGAAAGTGCCAGTCAGATACCATGAAATCCGTGGCAGTTAAGACATATCTCTTGAAACACTGTAGTTTCAAAACTGTGAAATACATCGTTCTGCGGCCAAATTAAAGAGAGTTGGTTTTAATATTCACCATTCTTCAATGACAACAGCGTGGGTTAAGTGTGAAAGTTAGATATGTTTTTAACTCTATTTTTAACTTGTTTCACCAGCTTAGGTAAATGGGAACTAATATCCTATAGTTGTCGTTAAACGCAAGGGTCCCATTAGACACGTATCCACAGGATTGGGGGGAAGAACTGAGTTCGGTAAATCAGTAACTCGGAAAGTACTAAATCTGAATTAGCTACGAAAATTAACCATTCCCAAATGAATTAATAGTGTGAATTGTCATGAACACTTTTAACATTATTAAGGACAAATTATGTTATTTGGATAATATCAATACATTTTTCGTGAGAAGTCTTGACCCCCTCTGAAATAAATTTTTATACTACCGACTTGGGTTCCGTACACCCACTATAA
>NNCF01129988.1:65943-77762 GCA_002313205.1 Laupala kohalensis
TCCGCCTCTGCCTTAGGGCCCTTGATCGGAATTGATGGGATGGCCCCTTGCTTGCTTCCGGAGAGTAAATTAGTTTATTGTCCTCCACGTGGTCATACGCAGTCTGTACTGTTTTTTGACAATAAATTTATTATTATTATTATTATAATCAAATATAAGGTGAAATAAATTGTTATTTTTTCAGGTGTATTAACACCTATAACATTGTATTTCATGTCTGTGAATTTGTGAAGATGTCTTGCATTTACGCTGGAATAGTGTATTGGAGATTTCATCACTTAATTGTTATTGATAATGTCATATAATAAAAATAAACGCCTGTAAGTATACGTTAATTGTACAAAAAGATCATAATTATGTTGCTTTTCGCGTCAGATATTCCTGTTAAGTACATTCGGAAATTGACTCGAAGGAACTGAGCCGTAGAAAAGATTTCGTTTTCCTTGACTTCATTCGTTAGACGAAACCTTCTTGTGTAATTTTCTCAGCTCTAGTATCATTGACTTGACTTGTGAGCTGCTGACATGAATTCCACGAGAATTTCTTGGACTTAAAATCATGGCTATTTTTGAATTCTCTAATTTGAAGGCATAACTCTCGTAAACCCCAAAACACATTTTCTTACAACATATTAGTCAAGTTTTATTGGGACGTTAAAATAATTTACAGTTTAATGTTTCTGAAGAAACCATGAAACTAGTGGTCGCCCTTGGAACTACACAGGAGGGAGATGTTCTTTCTGGGCCCGACACTCCTTTAGAGGAACATAAGCGACGTAGGACTTGCACATGTCGGTTGTGTGTGTTCCGACTAATCTTTTATTGAAATTAATTGGTATACCTGTGTTTTGATTCTAAGTACATGTGCTTTTGTTTTATTATATCATTGAATATTGCAGTCTCGAGACGGACTGCCCATTTGAGGGGCTGAGACGTCCGAGATATAAATAAAACGGGTGTGTTCGTCAGAAAATTTGGTTTCAACATTATATCAATCTGTTGTACCTGTTCTTTATATTCTCTTAAAGTAATTTTTTTCGTTCTTCGTAGTGTTAGTAAATACGAAATGTAACGTGCTATTGAGGCGTCCCTACTTGGGACGATAGGAAGTTGAAACTGGTTAGCTGGGTTTTTCCAACAACTTGGCCCACAAGGTGGTAGTAATAGTAATTGTACGATACTAGGAGAAGAGGAGGTAGATAGAAGAAGGAGGGTTTGGTTTTCAATTATCACAGCTGCATGAACTGGACACATTGAAGTGAAAAGCTACACTCCGGGACAAGGAACACTTAATTCAGCGGCACTGCTCGCAGTGATTCAAATGCACTTCGTCTGCCAATGAGAACGCTTCGGTGTCGATTGAAATTTGTGCGATTGAAGAATCGTATCGACACATTATGATAATCGTCTAATTTCTCACTTTACCAGATCAGTCCCTCCCCTCTCTCTCCCCCCCTCCTTCTCCTGACCACCGTCAAGTGTTTCACCTCGCCCTCTTTCCCCATTGCTCCTTCCACGCGTAATATAAGCAATCGAAAAGGAAAACGATAAAGCTCGATTCAACCAGTTCTTCTGGCATTTCACGACGTTGCGTTACTCCCCTCCTCCACTTGCGCCTTCTCTCTCTCTCTCTCTCTCTCTCTCCCTCCCTCTCCCTCTTCGATTGTGATTTCGTCATCGACTCTCACTCGGGATACCTCTGTCCGCAGGAGACGAGGACCGAGTTCGGGACGATACGCTCCTTTCTTAAACCCAATTATAATCTTTATAGTAAAAAAGCAAAAGTTGCGAACTGCGTACGACCACGTGGGGAATTATAAACTAAGTTACTCTCCGGAAACAAGCAAGGAACCATCCCATCAATTCCGATGAAAGGCCCGAAGGCAGAGGCGGATATATAAAAATAAATGAAAATACGTAGTTATCCATATATTATTCCAAAAATGAATCGTTGATATAATGTACAGTCAAAATTCGAGATTAATAATAACGAAAGTTTTAAATGACATTCCCGCCTATAAAAAATTACCTGGAGGAAAACCTGAGAAAAACCCCGTCCACGATGGTGCCAGAGATAATGTATACAACCGCGCCAAGGTTGCGTTAGAAATGAACTTTTATAAATAAAAAGGATAAAACAAACAAACATGAAAAAGGGAAATTAATCAGTATCTACAGTATTATAACAATGGTGTGTAATAGAAATTAACATCATCCGAAATCATACGGAATTCAATATTTATTGGTAAATTGAATACCTCACTAATTTCTTATATTAAAATTAGTAAATTCTCTCGCATTATAGAAGCAACAGAGCATCAGAAAGCTTTCAACCGCGGATTTGAAAGGATTCAATTTAGTGATGCGCTTTCCCAAGGTAAACTGTCCGAATACTATCGGCGAAATCCGAAACGGATGGAAACCGAAGCAATTTTATTCTATACTGGTAGAACTTCTCCACTTTGTCTGGGATTTGGAAAATAATTTCAAACAATCATTAATGGACATTCTGGCATTAAAACAGGTCTGCATTATTTTCACCTCTTTTCGCCCGCTGTTGCCCGGGATTCTTTAATAATTAAATTCTAAATTTATGTTAATTTCCATGTCTTTCAACTTTCGTGTCATAAAATTTCACTTCTGTTAATTTCAAAAATTAAATACCCTGAAGATAACATACAAATCTACACATAGTTTTCAGTATTGTAGGCTAATACGTATGTACCCGAGGCAAAAAGAACCCTTTCGTTGGACCCATTTAAATGGGTAAAAGGGACTTTTTCGTGGTCCCATTTAAAAGTGTGCACACCCATTTGGAAGGGTGTGTGGACCCATTTAAAAGGGTTTCGTTCGCCTTCGGGTAATTGTGAATTGTTTTGAAATCTAGGCGGAATGAAAATACAATTTGCATAGGAAGCTTAATACACGAAGCGCATATTTAATACCTTTAATTGTTTTTGTTTTTATTTCTCTTTTTCATTATATACTTCAAAACAATGTTCTTCACAACCTTTGTATAGTTCAGCTTCTACAATTCGGCCACGTAGATCGTACGTTCAGAGGATCGTTCGCGACTAAGATATGGAATGGAAGATTATTTAACTATCTCAGTCTATAGGGATTTGCCCAAGTTTACTTTCCTTCTAGTTTTATTAGCACTAGTTCTCATTGCACACAAGAAAGATGGCTTTTTCTGGCGTATCTTTCAGATTTTCCTAAAGTCACGCTGTACATTAGCTCTAAATAAGTTAGCATTGAATTTTAATTTTATAGCGTTATTGTCAATGCTTTCTAAAACTTCTAACAATAAAGTTTGTTGTCCAAATCATTGAGACAATTTTTAATTTTCCTTGCAAATATATTTAAACTAGGACTGGATTTAAGGTTATTAGGCAACAGATAAACAACACTTTGGGCCAAGATAAACAAATGTATTAGCAATGAACGATTTATTCACCCTTGGTCTAACAAAACGTTCTTGAGTTGTATTTCTAGTAGTGTAATATACATTTTCCGTTCCCTTGTTCCCGCTTTTTTGTAGAATGATCTGAAAACTTTGAAGATAAATAAATTTAAGGCAGAGACCGCCAATCGTTTTTGATTCGTGGACCACTTGCCATGTTTTTCGGTTTTGGGTTTCTTAGACCCCCTGCTTATCTAATATTGAATTTCTGCAAATTCATTAACTACAAATGTGTTTTTGACAGCTGCGATAGTGTACTCAAATTTGAAAGATTTAAATTTCTAACTGTAGTGTGTAGAACAAAAAAAAAAGCAAATGTTACTTCTATATCTATTACGTAAAATAATTAAGCAAAGAATAAATGCTTTTTGTGGGAGGGATAAACCTGATGCTTTAATTACAAACTTTCAGTATTTGGCATCAATAGAGTTACATTTAACCTCAAATCTCCTCGAGCAGTGATTCTCAGTCTGTATCTTTTATTCAGGAGATTGGCAACCGCGCTGAAACCCCTTTCCACCAGGTATGAAGACGGAAAAGAAGCAATTACAAACTTATTCGCGATATTCCATAATACGGGNTTCCATTCATGGGAAGCTGAAATGAAGGTCACGACCTGCGTAAATGACATTTACTATCGTGGACCCCCACTCACATTTCACGGACCCCCAATTTTGTTTTCCGCCGACATGGACCCCTCACAGGTCGTAGTTGACCCCTTGGGGTCGATATAGACCATTTAGGGTCCCAGTGGTTTAAGTCTAATATTCTAGGTGAAAATCGCATGTACAACATCAACCATCCGTCAAAATTAGATTTGTTTAGAAATTTTTGTTTTCCTTCCATTTTTGGAGAAAGTAGAAGAATTCTTGGGGTGGGGGTGGTTCTGATCCTCCCCCTCCTCCCTCTACACTCGCCTTGGATCGCAGATTCCCTCCGGGTTTTGTTGTTGTTTGGAATTCGACATTTAACTCACTTTCTCTCGAATAATGTGGCAAGTGGGTACGTTTTCTCGCTAGAAATGTAAGAGGTTTTATCTCTAGTGTAGTCCATTTTATCGTCTAGTTGAACTAGAAATCGCGAAACTCATGAGATCGGGGTAATAACGTTCTGTGACATTTAACTCCTCGGAGTTCATTAACATTTCATCTGGAGATATTCAGGTCGTAACTGCTGTGACAGATTTAGAACGGGGCTTCAAGTGTGAGTCATGTTATGACGAAGGGAACTAGAACAATTTCTTTCTTAATGACATTCCGATAAATAATATTCCAGAGAAAATTACTTGGCTATACACTGTAGGGATGTCATCAGTCATAGGCAATTAGCAGACAAAGTTATTGCGGTTTCGCCGAATTATTTATTATTAGTTTCCCAACGCTTTGGTATCGAATTTAGAACATTTATTTCAACATTCATAATCAAACCTATGACTGATAATACTATCCACTACTCGAAATTAGACAATCCCATACACATTTACCATAAAATGTATAAAAAACCTATTAACATTAGTGAAGAAAACTAAATACACTAGTACAGATTATACAGTCACACACATTATCTCCAGCTACCAACACTGATATAAAAATATCACATAATAACGCTCTCCATGAAATGGACGCACATATTACCCAACAAATCACAAATATTGCAAAGATCAAGTTACAATATTTAATAAACATATATCGTTACCGAAGAGTTGGCAAAGTAATGATAAAGAATTTGGCCAAACCGTACGAATTTTCTCCAGTACTTATAGTTTAGCATAATCGCACATAAACAGATCTGTTTCATAGGTTCTTCCTGATGTATTTGTTTTCTAGTCTAGTTAACGAGTTTTCCGCCGAATGTTATATGATTCGATGTTAGTGCAGGGCATAAGCACACGTGCGTGATTCATCCGGAGACTAAAATATTTCTGAATGGTGCTCAGCAGTTTGATTTTTTGAGTAGGTAAATCAAATATTTAAATTACAATATTGTGTTCTGAATTAAAGAAGATTTAGTTGTATAAAGAAATAGATGGAACCACTAGTGCAATTATTGATGAATTAGACCACAATTGTGTTAACAAAAAAAGCTTCTGTGCTGCGTGGGTAGCGATCTCCAGTGGATAAGCGGATGCCCAGCCACATCCGAATACAATTTTTAAGACAATACTCGGTTTACATGTGCTCTACCACTTTTCAAAATATAAATATTGTTGCTGATATAAAAGTAAAATAAAGTGTTTCTTTATTATAGAAAATTAAATGCAGTAGGAATAGTGGTGTACCGCCAAGGAACACCTTCAACTTTCTCACAACTCATTCGGAGGTGTCATCGCACTGGAGATATGAAGAATGGTCAACTTCTATTTGCACCCTGAGAGAACAGGTTTGGATGTATTTCGGTTTTGGGTAGACCCCCTTCTTATTTAATATTGAATTTTTGCAAATTCATTAGCTTCAAACGTGCTTTTCACAGCTGGAATAATGCTACTCACTTTAAAAGATTTAAATTTCTAACTGTAGTGTCCCTGGTTCGATTCCCAATGGGGCCAGACAATTTGTAGCTTTTCACATTAATGTTCCAGTTCATATGTCTGTGGCTACTGAAAAGCAAACCTTCCTTCCTCTAACCAGCTCCTCCTAGCGTCAATAACTCTTACTATTACTAACTACTTCTAATAACCCCTCCACGTGGGCCAAGTTGTTGGTAAAACCAGCAAAACAATCCACCTACTAACAATGACCTACCATCCAATTCCTACCTACTATCGCTCCATGTAGATAAGCTTCAATAGCACGATACATTTCCCATTTACAAATACAACTTTGTAGAAACTGTAGTGTGAAAAACATAAGAAAAAGCATGTTACTTTTTATACATTTATTAATTAATATCTAATTAAAACCAACCAAATTAAAATTTACTATCTGTTACATAAAATAAGCAAAAAATAAGTGCATTTAATGAGAGGGATGAACCTGATGCTTTAATTACAAATTTTCAACGTTTGGCATCAATTTAGTTAGGTTTAATCTGAAATTTCCTCGGTCAGTGATGTCCAGTCTATTTCAGTTTTTGTTAGCAGATNGATAGGCAACCGCCCTGAAACCCCTTTGCACCAGGTATGAAGATGGAAAAGCAATTAAAAACTTCCTCGGGATATTTCATAATACGGGATAAGTAACAGATGTGACATACACTGTATGTGGATAATTCCATTCATGGGAAGTCAAAATTAAGGTCACGACCTGTCTAAATGAGATCCACTATCGCGGCCCAATTTACATCTAATCGACCCCAAATTTCGTTTTCACCCGTGAAGGTCGTAGTTGACCCCTGGGGATCGATATAGACGACGTTGGGTATCAGTGGTCTACGTCATCATCGCAAGGCGCTTACAGATTCCGAGGAGACAATCTTCGTACGAAGAGCCCCGAGCGACGCAAGACCTTCACGTACATGCTCACGCGTATCTTAAACAGTCCACCGCAGCAGAGATTCTGCCTCGTCTTAAGTCGTCGCGAGGCCATCTGGGACAATGGCCACTCGCTTTATGAGGTGACATGCGTCTCAGATAAGCGGATAACATCGCTGTCACAGACAGACAGAGTGGACGCTGTGAGGACGGGGAGACGGAAAGAGAGGATGGACAATCTAGGGGTGTCAATTCACCTTGCACTCACTTCACTGTCCGTAATGCGGGATTTACAGGGGAAGAAATCTAGAGAGTGCCGCACTCAACTTTCTAATTATTGTTTATATTTTAAAAAATCAAGGAAAAAGAAAAACTCTTCAAAAGAAATCATATCATAAATACTAATCAAGATGACATATTTAAAAGAACAATCAGTTTAGAACAAAATATTTATCATCATAAAACATGGTACACTCCTAAATTTCGTAATTACACAATCAAGTATAGATAGCATGAATTATCTTCAATATTCAACTCTTTACAATAGTCTTGCGGGGAGATTTAAGACAAGCGCCGACGAGAAATAAAAAAACACTCTTTTTTTCGTAATAAATTTTCGCTGTATCTCGAAAACGGGAATGCGATTTAGCAATCTGTATGCAGAATTAACTGACCAATCGGAAAGCTTATTATTTTCAAAATTTTTAATTGTAAGAAAACGGAAGTGCGGGGCATAAAATCGTGTATGAACTGTCCAGAAATAATCTAAATAAATAAATTCATAGTCAAAATTACAGTACAAACTTCGTATGACCACGTGGAGGACAATAAACTTATTTACTCTCCGGAAGCAAGCAAGGGACCATCCCATCAATTCCGATCAAGGGTCCTAAGGCAGAGGCTCAAAATTTCAGCAAAAATTCCTAGATAAGATAAAAAGTTGGCTGCAAATTATAATACTAATAGAATGTCANAAGCTACGTCTCGGCACCGTAATTTCCCAACTTTACCTGAATCGAAAAAGAAGCCATTCTTTATACTTTAAAAACGTTTTCGTTAAAAACAAGGTCAGCAACACCCTATTATCTATTAAAATCTCCAACAAAACTTTCTTCGGTTTGAACAAATATTATTTTTACTATTTAACAATGTCATTGACAATGTTGGGGAGAGAGAACAGCAATTTTTGATCGAATATCGGTGCGGTGATGGAGTAGGAATCTAAAATTATTGTGGAACTGTTGCTGGTATTTGATATTCACATTCGTTGCAGAACTTTGTAACAATTGTTTGCAGTTGTTAAAAAACAAACTCACTGCTATTTCGTTTCATTTACTTAATGTGGGCGAACTCTCTTCGAAATGGTAGAAGCGATAGACTCCTCGGACAGTAGAGATGCCGCAGGATTTGTAATTATTATTATTTAAATGAACCTCAGTTTTCACTGGTTAAATAATACGTAATGCGGGTATATCACCAAGGCATTACGTATGGCTTATAATACTGTCTAAAAATCTTCGAGTTATGGAGAATGTTCCTAGCACCACATATTTCTGCATCTCTTTGTAGGTACTGGGATGCAATCCCAACAACTTTATCCCTTCATGGAGTTTCTCGGGGATGAGTTCAGTAGCAGAGATATAAGCGGAATAACGATGACTTTTTCTTGATTCCACATCTCTCGTATCTCTGCGGCCAGATCTGAATATTTGGTTACCTTCTCATGTTTCTTGGACATGTTGTTGCTCAATGAGATTGAAATGTCAATTATAAAGGTTTCTTTACTCCTTTTCTGTATTACTATTATGTCTGGCTTGTTGAAAGTCAAGGTCGGATCCGTTATTACTTTTCTATCCCAGTACAACTTGATTTCTTCATCCTCAATTGCTGCTTCAGGTTTGTACATGTGCACTGGATTCACTTCATTGAGTGCATTGTAACAGCGAGTTTTGATGGACAGTAGCAGCCACCGCATAGTCTCTGTCCTAGTAGTCTTTCGGGGCTAACGCTGAGCAACCGGCTATTATGTGGTCAATAGTTTCATTGGCGGAGTTACATTTACTGCACTTATCCGATGGAATTTCCTCGCCTATGATGTATGGTAGAAATGTTTTCCATGGGTGGCTTTACTACTCTAACTCTCAAATAATTGGGTCTTATTATATTATTATTATTATTTACGTAGAAAACGTAATTTGAAAATTTAGCATTAGAGGTTTTTCTTCCATTTATATTGAACCTCTTATTCTAGTGGAATTGATAGAAAGGTTATCGTGACTAGAATGCTGTCTCCAATACTTTGAAGCTTCTACTGATAAAGTGCGCAGCTTTTTAATGTTTAAGTTGCTCCAGAAGAGTCAATTCATGATGAGACAATGAATGTCTTGAGTATGTCTCATGTTCCACAAGATCCTTGAGGGCCACTCATCCTTCGTGTAAACTCCTTGATCAATGGTCGAGAGATTAGAAGAAATAAAAATAAATATGCAGTGCTTTGTTTTCAATTCTCCACTTCCCACGTCAAGTATCATTCATGTGTGGGTTGTGGTCGCACAGTAAAAGATGTTATCTTGTGCGTTCTATTTTGTGTTTGTAAGTTGTAGCGAAATTGTGCCATACATTATAGAAGATAAATCTTGAATGATTTTCATTGAACAGTTTATTTTACTATATATAGGGAAAAGTTAGAATATAAATAAGTTAAATGAATAAAAGAATAAATCGTATTATAATGAATAAAATCATAAATAATGTTATAGTGGATATTATTAAATAATATTGTAATGAGTAATATAAGAAATAATATTATAATGAATGTAATAAATAATTATAATGAAAAGAGAACGTGCTAAATAAATGAATATGTGGATTTAATGATGAGACATTTCTAAAAGAAAAGAGTAAGCAACACCTTAGTCAGTTGTTTTGTAAGTACGTCTTCGGTAAAGAATTATTGATACAATTATTGATAAATTGACCTAGCGATACAATCCGACCTAGCGATTCAGAACGCTCAGATTGTGGTATTCAATTTTTGATTCATTATTATATCGTTCTGCCCTAAATGATTTACTATGTGAAGCATTCATTTGATTTTCATGCAAAATTTTCGAACAAATTAGTGGTGAATAGTATAGACCCTACTTTAAATTGTATTTTTTAATTTCCTACATTTTTCCCTTTGGAGTTCGAAAGCCCCAACATTTTCTAAAAAGTAGCAGTGTTTATGTGGGTGTATTTACACTTTTTTATATTTGCACATTGCATAATGTTTGGAGATTTAAGGAAATTATTTGAACAATACAATAAGCGTTCCAAGATGCAATGTATAACCGTATCGCTGAACACGAAATTTTATTTTTACAACTTTTTAATGTATCTCTAAATGACACTTTTATAGAACATTTAGATACACAAATAAACTTTTCCATTGTACTTTGTTTGGGTATATAGGTTACATAGTCCTATTTTATAGAACTATTACTAATGTAGAAATTTGATTCGGAAAATGCTGCCTTAAAATCTTCCATTTCCACGGCAAGAGAACAATTGTTACAAAAGCTTTCTTTTTCAAACACAGCTATGTCTAATTCATTTATCCAAAAACAACAGCACTTTGGAACTGTTCCGAGGTATACCTGTCATACCAAAATGAACAATAAGCTTCATTCTCAAAAGAGTAGTTACAAACTGCATTTGATCGCGTGGGGAACAATAAAAAGCATGTTACTGTCCACTGAGTACTAAATTACTGTATACTGTACTAAGAACAATGACCGACGTACAAAAACATGTATTTTTATTATAAATTTGTAATTTGTGTCTGTGATAAAATTATTTGAATTATTTGCATATTTTAAATATAAAAGATCTTAACTCTAAAAAAACAGATTAAATTCAGAAATTTACTTTATGTAGCTTTCAAGGTATACATTGAACGCATTGAAAATTACATTGTTCCTAGATTATGTGAATACAACAGGTGTAAAATTCAGATGGCTTTTTGTAATCCATAGAGATTCCATGTCAAATTTTGCCCCAGTAAATGAAAGAAATCAGTGAATGACAAAGTTCGTGAAAATTACAGCTGATGTACGGATGTGAAATAGTCTCAAGACCTCTACGCTCTCTACCCTCCAGTTAACTCTAAATATCTCAATGGTGATATTTTTTTTTAATTTCAATGTAATCCTTTCATCTATTCTTCGACAATCCGGACTTCTTGCCATCCTATTACTCAAGGAACCTTGCTTGTCGAATTAACTCCCACAATAGTTAATTCTAGTCGTTTCTGTTCTAACACGACGCAAATGTTAAGCAATTCATAGGCACATGCCATTAGTCACCTTGTTCCTAAATAAACAATGTCTTCAGAATTCTTGGCCACACTTGCATATATTGTAATAATGATGCATCCTTGGTCATAAACTAAAAGATTTATTTACTACTCCAACGTTTCGGTTAGTTTAAATCCAAGGAATAACCATCATCAGGGCTGTAAAAGACATATCAGTATCTACTACCATATCTAGATTATCAGATTAATTAGAAATTGTTTCATAACTATCTACGAATAATTACAATGTTTAATAACAACATACTTTGTCCTTTTTTTTACCAAGTTCTACGTTAACCATTCCCCATCTACATACTAAATGAGTCGGTGTACACTATCAGTCAGTAAATATAATTGTGTGCTACCAACTTACACATTTTTATAACCTCTATTCATTCAATAATATATAGCCCCACCGGTGGCGCTGGTGTTGGTGTTGTCGCTCATCACCTAGTCATCAAACCTTCCTTTCTCTCTCCAGCTCCTCCTGGTATCAATAACTCTGAACTATTACTAACTACTTCTACTAACCCCTCCACGTGGTAAAGTTGTTGGTACACCCAGCTAACCGGCCCACCTATACTAATACCATTCTACCCTCCTACCTCCTAT
>NNCF01129988.1:77848-97418 GCA_002313205.1 Laupala kohalensis
ATAAACATTCCGTGTCGGTTGGATCGATCGAAAGTGTGCAGAAAATGGCTTGCGAGTTAAGATAAGTTGGATGACACATATACTTACAACGTTGGCACGGTTAATAAATCTTTTAATTTTTGGTCAATGAGCGCTCAATATCATTACAATCTCCACCGCTGCGCGTTCATCCGGGGTCTGAGCGCCTGTTGGACACTCGTAAACACTTGCGAGTCCGCGTCTACAGACATTGAATGCTAATGGCGGAGCGTCGTTTACCATTCGTCATGATCGCCTTTCGGGAAGTCGGAACCGAATGAGATTAGCCTACTGCCCCATCGGTTGCGTCATCGTACGCTGGCATTTGTGGAACGGTCATGAAAAATTTCGTAATTGAATACAATTCTATACATTTTATTCCCGCGCCGTTACACGTGTAAGGTATTGCGTGAAAATAATTGTTCTTAAATCCCCAACAATTGCTATTGACAATGTTTGTCGTCTTTGATTATCTAAACAGTTGTGAATCCCAACGGGCATCATAAACAAAACGAAACAAAGAATTTTCGCTCTCGCATGGGGACGCCTGTCTATTTTAATAATTAAATCCCGAATTTAGTGTTATTTTAATATTTACGATTTATAAACAGCATTTTCCGAATAATAGTTTATAATAATACATAATTTTTCTTGTTTTATTAAATACTAATTTACTGGCATTCTGTTAATACTATAACACGTATCGAACTACTTTCATTCTTACATAAGGAATGTGCTGAAAGGTTAAATCCGTCTCTGGCTTACGGCTCTTGATCGGAATTGATGGGATGGTCCCTTGCTTGATTCCGGAGAGTAAATTAGTTTATTGTCCTTCACGTGGTCATACGCAGTTTGAAACTGCGTGATTTATATCATAAATTTATTAATTTAATTATTTAGAACACAAACAGGCTAGCCAACAATATGTGACAATGTATGCTCGTTCGTCAACCAACCAGAAAAATTGAATTCAGATACTTTGGAATTTGACCGCTGAGAATCTATTCAATGTTAATTTAATTTCTCACAGGGTTTGTTGATTTTGATAATTATCTTTTAAAGGGAAATAACGCAGAGAGATGATGAGTCATGTGTGTTTGAAGAGATGTATGAGAATGGAAGAGCAACTCATGCGTGTTATTCAAAACCAGAAGGAATTAACAATGTTACAGACGAAGAGGAACACTGTTAAAGACTATGTGACGCAATCAGACGAAATCAATAGAGAAATGAGGAAAAGTGCAGGAATGGGATAGAAGAGCGCTGTCCAACTTATCTTAGTCTGCGGTCTATACACCTTCGATCGATCGGGTCAGCACTGTACGAGGTTTGGCAAAATTTTACGCCACTTATAAAACTAAAACGTTATATTTTGATTCTCATCAATAAATTTATATTATTTCAAGCTAAAAAATTAAATATTATGTTTTTAAAAGATTATTATAATAAAAAAATCATTTTGTAAATTATGTGGAACAGCTCTAGATTAAAAGATATAATGTAGAATGCGAGAAAGATATAAAATAGGGAGTCGTGTAATGACGAAAGTTGCAAGCAGGACGGTCAAAAGAGTATCTTTGGCCAAAATGAAAAAAAAAGAAAAAAAAGAAGAAGATAAAGACAATGCTAGTTTAATACTATTTTCATAATATTTTCAAAATAATATATCTAATATTGATACCAAAGTAAAGATTTTACGTTCACACTTTAAATAATCCAAAATCTTATTTTATATCATAATACGAGCGGGTGATCTGAACTTTATATATTTCTTCGGTGTATCTACGTGTCGAGAAGAAATGTGACTACCCCACTACGAGATCCGTTCGCCTTCCACAACCGTACACCCATTTCCATCCAGACCAGTACTGTTGTACGCTGTAGTGTTGTGGTGTATTGGTCAGTACCCCTCCGAACATGGATGATGTCCCGGGTTCGATTCCCAGCACGTCGCCATTTTCAACTAACCGAAAGTTATCAAGTATTCTTAACTGTAGGTTACGATGAGAACAACGTACGATGAAGCAGTTAATTATGTTATTACTTGTAATTAAAGAAGGAATATTAATATTTTCCTTTTTTGTTAACATGTTCGATCTTTTTTTTTTCAGACATTTCTCACGTAGTGATTTTATTTCCAATTTATATATATATATATATATATATATATATATATATATATGCATAAAATGAGTATCAGAGTATGGCTGTCTACTATTAAAAAAATTGTTCCGTATTTCTGGGAAAAAGAATTTTATATATTCTTGTACATTAGAAGAGATAGGATTTCCCCTTGCAAGAAGTTTGTCATCAGTCTGTCATGATTCCCCCTTGATATCCTACCCGATGTAACAATGGTAGCTGGGTCAAGCGCATGGCTTCCAACACGTGTGTTCTGATAAGACAATGGAGCGACCTCGAGAGTGAAGCTCGAATTCGACCTTCTTTTCAGATTCATCTCTTTCCTCCTGTCACGAATTGCCCTACATAATCTCTGTAGATTTTCTTGAATCTATATTCGTTAAGAATTGCGACATAACAGAAGATGCGACCATACAGCGCTGGCACTGGGGTATAAGAGATGATCCGTAATATGAAAGTTCACTGAAATATTCGGAAATATATGTAAGAAATCGCCCTCTCAGATCGTTTTGTAATACTCTAGAATTTTTTTTCAACATTCGAAACATCTTTAAAATTTATTTTGCCATATAATACAAATAGGTTCACTAAGGAAGGATTTTTTTTTTTATATTTCCTGGCAACACCACATTACATTTCCAACTTCTACGAATTTAAGTAATATCCGAATAAATGTAATAGTAGGTTAATCACAAAAGCGATTATTTCGAGTAAAAATATACAAGTTCGCAAGAAACTTACACATGTGGTGTCGGTCCACGCGATCGATGCATGTAGAACAGAATATCTCCATGAAAGCAAGTGAATTGAATTTATGGCCAATGCTGGCGATAGATTTACGTTTAAAGATTCGAATGTACTGCCGACATAACGTTAGGTATAATAATATACACTTATCATTACCCTTATGGACGATTGCAGAGTAAAAGCGTTGGTTACCCTATTCCAACAACTAGCCAATAAGACTGGGAATAAATTAAAGTATTTCTATATATCTGAAATTGGGATAAATAAACAGAGTAACGTGCACTTATTGGGATTTCAACTTAAAAAACATTCCTCACTGGCCATTTAAATGTAATAATTGCAATAATTGTTATTGAACAAATACATTCCGTCTTATGGACGAATCACTTATATTTTTTAAAAAGACCAACTTCTACATCACGATAAAAGTCGACTTTGATTTGTAGTAAATTTTTATTAGAACTTTTACATCACTTTTGTCTATATGTCACCAGTCATTTGAGAAAGATATTAAATTTTTTCCTCGGTGATATTCTTAAATCAAGAATCCGTTGCGCTAGCCTGCCCGTACTTTTTATTGCTCATGTTTATTTCAAACGAGTCAAGCGAGTTCCTTAATAGTGTTCGTGCTATTCTATTAACTGATGGATACAAATCAAATCATTCACCGTTATATTTCATAGTGTTGCGTTTTACAACCATTAGAATGAAAATAAAAAACAACAACAATTATGCATCTCAGAGATTCGATCAACTTGGAGTGCTCGTCTCACCCTAGTTAATAATTCATTGTAAAGAGAGCAGCTACAAAGTGCCCCTGATTTGAGGGCCAAGTTGTGGACAATAAGCTAATTAAGTGCTTATAAACTTGACTATAAAGTAATTAACACAGCACGTTTTTTTTTGTTTCCATTGTCTCTGAGCTACATGACTATGGGTGGACTTGAGGTGGTTCAGTTGAGTACGAAAAAAATCTTTATTCATGTACAGAAAAGAATGATTTTTCTTATTTTTATGAGAATAAAGTGAATATGTATAGGTAAAGATATTTAAGATGGTAGTAGCGTAGATTGTATTAAATCACTAAAATATCTTAAATCATCGTAAATAATCCGAGTAACAAAATATACTTATCGTGATTTCAACGTTAGAAAAACATACTTCATCGGCCATTTAAATGAAATGATTGCGATTATAATATTGATGGTGTAATACATGGCGTCTTATGGAGAAAACACTTTTTTGAAAAAATAAAATAAAGGCGAAATTGCGAAAGTGATAGAAGTTTACTTTGATCTGTACTAAATTATCCGTAGTGTTTCTTACATCACTTTTAACAGTAGGTCACCGAATTTATAAGAAAGATATTTCACTTTTTTCCGAGGTGTGAATCATAAATCAGGAAACCGTTGTGCGCTACCGCGATGTTTGTTCATGCTCTTGGGTATTTCAAACGAGGCAAATGAGTTCTTGAAATATAGACTTTATTGTCAAAAAGCAGTTACAAACTGCGTATGACCACGTGGAGGATAATAAAATAATTTACTTTCCGGAAGCAAGCAAGGGACGTATTCCACCAATTCCGATCAAGGGTCCTAAGTCAGAGGCGAATTTAACATTTCAACACGCTCCTAACGATAAAAAAATAGTTCAACACGTGTTATAGTATTAACAAATACCCACAAATATTGCATTTAATAAAACATAGAAAAGTCATTTCACAAGTACTTATTATTATCAAGCTATAAATCATTCGGAGAGTATTGTTGATAATTCGTAACTATTAAATAGCACTAAATTCGCTAATAATTATATCATTCGATACCGTCCTAGGCAAGAGCATAGCGAGTCTTTATAAAAAATTCGCCTCCACCCGAAGGAAAACCGGAGAAAAACCCGGGCCAGGATGGGGCTACAGAATTAATGTACACAATCGTGCCAGGGTTGAGTACATATAAAACTAAATTAATATGAATAATAAGACATAATACAAGCATGCAGGAAAATAGTTTTGAAATTGTTGTCAGATATTTTGAAAGTACTACAACAATGGCGTGATAAAGTACGAGACAGCTTTAATTTGTATTAAAATCAATGAATTCTTTTACAGTGTAGAAGCACTGGTGCGGAAGGTAGCTTTGAACCGCGGATTTCGGGGATGACATGTATAAATTATCCGAACAATCCTCTTTTGAATTTTGAAAGTTTGAATGCTTTAACCGGAATTGCCCCAGAAGGTAATGCCGTAACATAAATGGGAGTAAACGTTTGCAAAATATGCGCAACGGGAAATACGGGGACTAACTGCGTTATCTAAGATTCGGAATGCGTAACACAATTTGCTTAATTGGGAATTAAGATTGTCAACGTGACAATTCCATTTGAGGTTGTCTTGAATATGAAAACTTAAAAAACTTTGTATTAGTAACTGTTTATATTTTTGTTCCGTTTAACGAAAGAGAAACGTGGGGTAAAGGTTTTTGTGATACCATGATGCGATTTGCATGGAACCAAGCCGAGAAGTTAGACAAAACTTTTTGAGCGTTGGCGTGTTTACATAGTAAATTAGTTTAATCAGAATAAAGAACCATTTTGCAACCTGATGTTGAAGACGACATGTCGTTCACCTACAACAGAAAGAGTGTAGGGCCGAGAATTTAACCTCGGAGAACTCCGCGAGTTAGTGACTTTGTTTCTGCAAGGCAATGCTGAAGTACTTTATTTTTAGTATATTGTATTTCGACCTGGTGATATCTATCTTTTAAATACGAAGTCAGCCTCTGATGCGCTAGTACACGAGTGCCAAAAGATTGTAATTTTGAAAGGAGAATTTCGTAATCAATGACATTGAATGCTTTAGATAAACCAAGAAAGACACCCTATGGATTTTCTCCATGGCCAAGAGAAGTGGCAACATAATTTTNTCGTCAGAGAGAATATTATTTTTTGATACAAAATCGAGAAGACGCTGATACAACAATTTTTCTAGGATTTTTGAGAAAGTCCTAGAAAAAGGAATTGGTCGATAATTACCAACATTGTTTGTTTCATTTATTGTATAAAGGTTTCACTTTAGCTCTCATAAATATGTTAGGAAGCACCCTTTCTGATAAAGAACTATTAAATATATTTTATGAGTGGTTTTAATATAACGTGGGACGAAAATTGTACAATAAATTCGGGTATATCATCTATGTCTGTTGAAAATTTGTCTTTTAATGATTTTCATGATTTCACTGGCGTTAGTCTGGGAAGTAACAATAGAATGGGGCACGTGAGTGGATACATTCAGAGGACATTGGTTTTGAGATATTGAATTAGTTATTTTACTACTTCTGAGAAATTAGAATTAAACAAATTTGCGATGTCAAGTGGATTTGATACGATTTTGCCATCGTTTAGTAGGGGAATGTTTTCTTCGCGATTTTCAGGTGACGTGTAATTTTTAACAATATTCCACATGGTTTTGGTCCNATTATTATTATTATTATTATTATTATTATGCATCTCAGTGGTTTAACTAATTTGAAGTGCTGGTCCCACCAAGAAAAGTAGAGCAATAAAGAGTCCTTTTCTTCTGTAAGGCGATTGAGCCTCCAGTGACCATTGACCAGTCGGTACCTGACCTACGACCCTGTGCAATGACTGCTCTGCTTTCTCCTCGCTCTCTAATCCACCCGCATCCAACAATCGCTTTCGGTTACCAGGAGGCGAGCTGCTTTCGCATGTTACTTGCCATTTTCGGCACGTCTGCCTTCGTTCGCAGCGGCGCGTGGCCGATCTGCAATTCGGTCTCGCGAAATGATTCGCTTCGTCCAACCATGGAGTAGTGACTCCCAAGCGAGAGCATTTCTTGCAGCGATCAGTCGGATCTTCTCCTCTCGACTACCAGAGCGACAAGGCTTGAGTACTCCCCAAACAATGAAATAGTTTGAACCATTTCCTATCCAGTAGCGATGAATGTTTACGGCGCAGAAATTCGAATAGTTTGACTTTAAATGACTTTTTACCGACAGTGGTGGCGTCTTCGCTTCCACGATCCCATTGGCTGAGCGGTAGAGCATGGTTTCAAACCCTGCTCGGCGGAAATAGGTGAGCTTTTCAGCTGGGGTTTCCCTCACCTACTCCACACAAATGTCGGTTCGGTATACCATAAATTCCCCGGCAACCCAACATCTCTCCTTCCCAATTCCCTCTCCCAAGTCCAACGGTTAGGTGGAAGAGTCTCAGTGCCTCATGGCCTGAACCTCATAGCCAAAAGGCATAAAGTAAATAAATATGTGCCTATACAGGGAAGCTTTTGCGGGCTTGTGTTTTTTGTAATAAATAATTAAAGACTTATGACCTTATTCTGACGAATACTACATATTTTATGATACAAGCTATCAATATATTATGTGGTTGCTTTCGACGATACTTCCGAGAAATTAATGAATTAGGGCCAAGAAATAAGTGCGCTCATTTCCAAAGCTAAACTGAATTTGAATGGAACTATAATTCTTTAGTAAAATATGAAATTCCCAGTTTATTCAGCAAGACTGTTTTACTTACCGGGATAATATGGCAAATCCTACTTTCCCCCTCCTGTTGGTTGTAAGCACGTTTTACTCGGTTTCACATTTAGTAATAAACACTGCGAACGCGAGACGAGAATAGTTGTGAGTAGTGTACGAGATAATTCACGACGGAGTGTCGCGTGTCTCCGGTACAATTTCGTACACACATTATTTATACCCGCGCGGTCACACGCGCCAGAGCTGTCAATTGTGGGGACTGAATTAGTCAATTAACAAATAAATGAAACGTTTTAGAAATAGCTTTTATCCCTTCATGGAATTTTTAAACGCTGTTATCTCAGATGGGGAAAGGTGGTAGACGACATTATAGGGAATCGGAAACACTTGTGTTCCGTTTTGCTCTCGTTAAGTGATTTATTTGCTACGTCCGCTTGCGCAGAAAAGGGACGCAGATTTTCTGGAACATTCGCGGATTAATAGATTTGCTTTTGGCATTCGTGGACTTCTGTGGAGTGAATTGCGTAAAAGTCGTGATTTGCGGGAGAGCTATTGAAGTCTGTATGCTTATGAAGGGAGCAAAATTGGAACATAAAAATAAATTTAAAAAATAATGAGGAACGTTAATCGTATTGGAGTAAAATAAAGTTGTTTTTTTTTTTATTATATAGTTTATTTCTAACTGTACGCAACATTGGCATGGTTTTGTACATTATATCTGTTGCCTCATGCTGGCCCAGGGTTTCTCTCCGGTGTTCCTTAGTTGGAATACTTTTGCGTAGGTGGGAATTATTATTTTCTCAAGTTTTCACTGCACATATTATCTGAAAATAATTTATTTTGTAGTAATACAGGAATAACATTACGTATTTATTAAATAATTCCTTTTATCGATATTAAATCCCTTGAATCCTTAATCGGAATGTCCCCTTTCTTGTTTTCGCTTAAAAGTTTTATCGCCCACGTGGTCATACGCGGTTCGCAAGTGCTATTTTGACTCTTAAAGTTTATTTACATATCGATGTAGGTGACAACCGAGAAAGTGAGAAAGCACGTGACGTATTAATACGAGACGTAATAGAGAAAAAGAAGAAACGCAGATAAGAGGAAACACCGCACAGGAAGCAAAAGGGAGAGAGAAAAGATGCGCTAAGAGGAAGAACGAATGGAAAGCAGCAGCAGCAGCAGCAGGAACGAAGTGAGAGTGATGTGTGTGTGAAGGGGTGAGGGGGGAGGGGATCGGAAGAGGAAGAGGTGGGAGTGACGGTAGGAGGATGGGAGGGAGGGAGGAAGGGTGTTGCGCGGCCTGCTTCCCAGCGACGCAAGACGTCATGGCCTCCTTCCCTTCACTCTATGCCGGCCACTAGGTCATCCTCAACACCATTGGAGCACCGACGCGCTATACAATAGACGTGTCTGCCAATTTCCTAAGAACACGTTGTCAAATATTAATTTATGTAAAATAAGCACAACATGCTGTGCTTCGTCTAATTCACAGTGATTTACTGATCAAGTAAATCTAAAATCCCGAAACATTGTTTTGCAACCCCTTTTAAAATAGAACTTATTGCATATATCGGACAATAACTTTAATTACAGTGTTAATCAATGAGGTAACTGACGGGTTCAGGGCAATGAAATTTTTAGGACTATGTTGTCATAGTGTACAAAATTGGAAATCCATAAATGCTTCTTGACAGAAAGAAAAGCAAAGCGTAAGAGAATCTTTGTTGGCACCAACTGCCTCCAAAAATTATTAACATCTTTTTCTGCGGAATAAAAATTATTCCTTCTCGTTTGAGTGTCGCTAAGAATACACTGAGTCAAATAATATATTAGTTGGGAGTGCCCTTATTTACGACAACATGTATTGATAACGTATTCATACTTTTACATAACGTTTCGGGGATGTAAGAGTGTTCGGGTTTGTACTTTCTCACATATGTAAGTTGAATATTTGTGACAATGTACTGGACATTAGTGATGAGGTATACCAGATAATGTCTATATGTTTTTTGTAGAAAATATAAAATACATCTGAAGAGGGGGAACATACATCCCCGAAACGTTATGTAAAAGTATGAATACGTTATCAATACATGTTGTCGTAAATAAGGGCACTGCCAACTAATATAACAAGTGAAAGACAACATTACTCTTATCTAATTTATCAAATAATATATGTCAAACAGAGGTGACTCGTGGTGTAATCTATCGTAGTCTACCATCTTCGCGGAAAGTGGTTCGAACCTGATGAAAAGGATGGATCAAGTAGGTACTCAGCAGGTACATGAGAAAGACATGTCATATTGTTCAAATGACATGACGATATACAAGTGTGTTACTACTAGTAGCACCTGAAAGTTTTGTCAGTATAAGATGCTTGGGATAATGATAGTATGGAATAAAAAGCTTAGGATCTCTGAGGATTTTCCACAGGGAAGAAGGATTAACACTCCATGAGGCGATGGTCGTGCGGGAGTTGTAGATGGGATATAATGATGAAGTAAACGATAATGATATTCTTGTTGAAAAAGACTTGTTCTCAAGGTTTTTCTCCTCCTCATACTCCTCCAATGCGACGCTCGTGTGGATGAATTGGTGACAGGGGTATTGCTTTGGTAGATGTAGTTACTCGATCACTCCGGGTTGTGAGTGTTTCTGTGGGGAACGGTTATCACAGAAAGCATGTCTTTATGAATCGCGATGATCCAGACACATCTTTATTCGACAAGCACGATATTGTCGAGTGGGTATGGTCGAGTCATTCGGCGAGTCCCACACACGGAGAGAGTCATGGTGGCACTCCCTAGGGCGTAAATGCATTTTCCCTACTTGTACAAAAATATTAGGGCTCTAATAACCTCGATGTTGGCGAGCCGTAAAGCCCCAATTTAAAAAAATCGACACGCTCGATAATTCGACACATTCGATTATCCGACACATTCGATTATCCGACACTTTCGGTAATCCGACTTTAAGTAAAATTGGATTATTCAAATTCCCTTATACTTTAATGAAGTACAACACGGTTAGTATTTCCATTTCAAAAAGTGGACAATATATAACGCCACAACCTCCAAAATGGAGTAGAACGAGAGCCAGCCCTCGAAGGAGGAGTCGAGTGTTGAGCGATGGTGGGTGTCTGATGAGGGGAAGGGGAGGGAGTTGGAAGGCGACGGCGCGTGCCCGAGACTTACTCCGACGCCTCCGCCTCCAGTGAAAGTGCACTTTCACCGCCGCGTTATAACATCTCGTCGCATTGCGTAAGGAGCCACGCCGTTGCCGCTGCCGCTGCTCCGCTCCCCGCTCCGTTCCCCGTCTCCGCCTCCGCCCCCGTCGCTCGCTTTTACAACAGACCGACGGACAGACATTCGCGGTTTCGATGCAAGAAGTTGCACGCTGCCACCAAATGAAGCGACCGCGATTATTTCTCTACAATCTAATCCACTCAACAACCCTCAATATATAGTCTATATTCAATTTCATCTTCGGAGATTAAAAACATTATTTTTAGTGTAAAAAAAGCAGTCACAAACTGCGTATGACCAGGTGGAAGACAATAAGCCACTTTACTCTCCGGAAGTAAGAAAGGGACCATCCCATCAATTCCGATCAAGGGTCCTAAGGCAAAGGCGGATTGAACGTTTCAGCACACTCCTAACGATAAGAACATAAATTGTTAGCTATCTGTTAAAATATCAACAATATAGCAACAAATTTGTATTAATTTTGTTCGTATTTATCATTATAAACAATTAACACGGTGTGTCAAATGCCATGTCTTGGATAATGTTTATTTCAATTATTTAAACTGTTTTTGAGAAAGACGTGAACCAGCACATTAAAGAATGCTAAATGATTCTTGTTGTTCTATTTTGTGAAACACAGTCTGTGTTCTGTCGAAATATATTTTTAAAGCGTTCCCCACGAGACATAAGAAAATGTTGAATAAATAAATAAATGAATTTATTGTCTAAAAAGCAGTACAAACTGCGTATGACCACGTGGAGGACAATAAACTAATTTACTCTCCGGAAGGAAGCAAGGGACCATACCATCAATTCCGATCAAGGGTCCTATGGCAGATAACAATAATAAAATAATATATTTTTATAAAATGTTTAATGACCATATGACGGGCTGTTCATAATAAAAGTCAACACCGTGATGTTTATGATGAATTCGATTCCTAGAGATGTCACCTTAATGCACAGCGTCATTTGAAAAAAAAAAAATTATAATAAAGTTATTATATTAAATCCACTATGTAAGTTGAAAATTTAATTCACTACGTAAGTTGTATGTTGATGTAAGTTAAAAAATTGTCGGTCAAAAAGGTATGTATTTTTTATTAGATACTAAATGGTCGGTTGGGACAGAGTAGTACCGATAGGGAAAGGACGTAACATAGAGAAGGGCCATCAAACCTGTCAAGAATGCAAATAATGAAATAATTATTAAACTTTACGTATTAAGAAAAGCTAAACTTTTTAACTAAAAAAAAATGATTTCTTTAAATCGTGAAGTCTGAAGAACCGAAATGATGATACTCTTACTTTGCGTAACATACTCTTGGTGTTCGATTTAATGAAATTGTGAGAGTTCTTACGTGATACAAACTTCTGCAACAACAGAAGCAATGGCGCTAGTGGAGATATTTTCGTTTCCTTCACGTTCCTCAGTGTGCTGCTAACGGAGTTTGTGATCTGATATGAAATTTTAACTCATATTTTGAAACGTACTTCGAATTGTGTTATCTTGTGCACAGTGTTGAAATAAGTGTATTTAGATCATACGAACAAAAAATATTTCATTGTGTACCCAACATTAATCAATTGCAGCACTTATACGACAACGAAACATAAGTTCATGATATGAATCAATTTTTTACCTAATTCATCAATTAAATAAATTGATAACATTTATGTCGCTGACTTTTCTTTGCAGTTTCTTTCATTTGGGGAACATTTACTGATATATGATAACTCTTTAGATGTTGGTGGGAAGTTAACAGTAGAGTACTGTACACATTTGATCCGCTACTGAATTCGTGCTGCCTGTGGCGAGTACATTTTTCATAAACGGTGACACGAATTTATTGTTTTCGATATTTTTTGCCGTTTTTCTTTTTCATTTTTGTCCATATTTGTATGGCAGCGGAAGTGGCTCTACTTCATGTAGAGTATGTTGTGTGTTTTAAATATGAAATTTACACATTTCTTATTTCAAAACTATTTCTCAATCGCTTCGTATTGGGCAATACCCCGAATACTTCTGTCTTTGGACTTAGTCATGCGCATTTTTGAAAGTCCTTTTGCACCAGTCACGACGCATACTGAAGTAACTTCTAAAGAAAATTATTGAGGCCTGTGTCGAAGAACCTTGTTGGTTGCCGTCGATTTTTCAGCCACAAAAAGTTCGTGTTAAAATTACTAAACGTGTTAATATCAACCACGACCGGAAGTGACGTGCCTGAAATTGATCCTTTATCCCCTATTTTACTAGTGAGGCTGCCACCGCTGTACCTTCTGTTCGCTTTTTGCTACAGTACTTCGCTTCCTTCCAGATCTGATACTTTGGAACACCTGGGAGACATATTTTCTTTTCTCCAGATTGTAAAATTACTGTTACTTAACAAACACGTCCTGTTAAATCGTAACCATTAAAATCGCTCAAAATTCAAGATTAATAATAAGACGTGTTAGGATTTTTAGGTACCGGTACATGCCTTTCTCTTAGGATAAATTAATTCTCATCGGAAAGATACCACAGTGTGAAATTTGGTCTGTAGATGAGAAAGAAGTTATTTTAGGTGCTTTCTTCTTCTCTTTTCCCCTAATTTCCTGTTTTTCTCTTATACTTTATGTTCTAGAGCAAATTTTCTCATTTATAAGAGTAATGACGTGATAGTTTCTTTTCATTTATACAGTGTTTCAACAAAATTTACGAAACTGTCAAATATTGTCGTCACAGCTTCCAGTGAACATGTGAATGGTAAGCCTATCTACTTTCTAAAAACAGCGACTGAAAGTACACCTTCAACGATAGAAAATAAGCTTTTTAAATTTCAGCTTTTTAACATCTACAAAGGCGTTCTATGTTCTAATAGAAACAGATTTTTTAAAAAAAAGTAGTAATGGTTAGTGTCGTGAAGTACCACTGGCTCCTATTTTTACCTTCTTGTTATGAGTGATGGTTTGATATACTTGTTTGCAACTTCATAAACTATAATATGAGAAATATAATTTGTTAAACCTGCACCTTTTGGTCCCTTTTTACCTTATTTTAGCACCATTTTTCCTTCCTTTTTTCATGAGAAGTCAAAACCTTGATAATAAAGACAGTATTTATAATCCTCCCGCCCCTAGTGCCCCCAAAATGGTGGTGGTATTACAGCAAACGTCCCCCCTCCCCCGGTGGCTAAGGTGTTGGCGTTCTTGCTCATCACCGAGTGACCCCGGGTTCAATTCCCAGCGGGGCCGGAAAATATTTGTAACTTTTCTCATTAATCACTATCTCTTACTTTTAATAACTACTCCTACTAACTTCTCCACGTGGGCTAAGTTGTTGGTTAACCCAGCTAACTAACAATAGCCCCTACCACACGACTCCTATCTCACCATGTAGATAAGCTTCAATAGCACCCTACATTTCCCATTTACAGAATTCATTTGCAAAAATATAAGAAAATTAAATAATAATAATAAATAAGAAGAAAAGAGGTTTCCCACACTCGAAATAGAAGCCGGCGCTGTCTCTCACTTATTGCGTAGCGCCCATGTCAAGGCCTAAGTGTCCCATAAAGGACTTCCAAGATTTCCGCAGCCGCAGCCGCGTGCTGTCGGCTTTTCTTGCTTCGCGGATCTCTGCCGGAGAATGCGTCGCCTACTCTCTTCTTGCTAGAGCCACGTCAAGATTAATGGCGCTCGTCTGGATGTGTCCCATTAAGAGCTGTGACGTTTCCCTCTTCAAGTGTTCGCTTTGAAAACTCTCTTAATGAGGAAGTTATAAAAAGGTCAATATGCATTTCTGGGGAATTATGGCTACTTGCGGTTCTCAAAAATTGCTCTAATGATCGCTAGGATTACGCAAGTAGAAAATGAAAGATTTCTCTGGGTATATGAAGAGTAGATAACACTGGGCGATGAAATGTTCAAAATAAATTTTTTTACTAACACACGAGTCAAGTTTTATTTATATTTCCGACATTTCGACAAACAAAACGTAAAAAATATGATATTGACGTTTTGTCTTTAATCAACTAATAGATTAAACTACATTATTAAAACTGGAGAGGACCAACTGACGAAATGAATAACACTCATGTAGTGTAAGGAATGTGACAACACATATGTGGGGCAGATTAACAGACTTTTAGTGACCAGGATCAAGGAATACTGGGACAATATGAAACAACACCTCAATGGGTTTAGTGGCATCACCAACCATATGTTAGACACTGACCATCAAGTGATTGAGAGTGCACTAATAGACTGGATGGAAAAAGCACATTTCACAAACACCGAAACTATGCAACAAGTATCTCTTTCGTAATCTCATCAGATTCATGTTCCTTGTTGTACGCAAGATTCTTCTAAAACATTTTTGCAAACGAACTTCGTATATTAATGAAATACTTGATAGATTAATGTCACAGGAATTCTTTGAATTGGTGGTTGCTAGTTGGCGTAAACAATGTTCGAAGCACGTATTTACGTTTCGTGAGAATCCTACGGATATGTTGTACTGACGGACGGTCCAGGCGTTTAAGGAGGGTCCCGCTCTCCAAGTGGGTCAAATGACGAAGAAATATAATTGTTTTAATTATTCTTAATGTAATTGTCACGGCACACAACAATATGAATAATAATGATGAAAAACCATGATTTAATTTCTGTTTATCCATTAATAATTTACTACAAACAATGTTCAGGAACTCGTTTGTAATGTGTAAGAGCCATACAAACATGGCGACCGAGCGCAACGATTTCCTGGTTTATGCATCGCAACTCAAAGGAAATAGTGAAATATCTTTCTCAGATGACCTAAGGTGACCTCTCGATAAGAGTGATGTAAAAAATACTATGGAAAATTTACTACAAATCAAAGTAAACTTCCATCACTTTCGTCATTTAAAAATTTGTCTTTTCTCCATAAGACGCAATGTATTTCACCATCAATTATAATTGTAATTATTTCATTTTAATGGCCGGTGATGTATGTTTTTCTAACGTTGATATCACAATAAGTACATGTTACTCTGTTTATTTATGCTGATTTAGATGTTTCAGTGATTTCATGCCCTACACTAGCACTTCCTTAAGACGGGTAGATTACGGACCTCTGCAAGACAAAAATACTATTTTCCAATGGGTGACTCACGTCAATTATTCCTGTTATGGAAGTCTAATGTCAGCAAACTACCGCCACAGTGAGCTTCGCGTGTGGAACAAGTGCTGACAGTTTTTTCCTCGGTACATTTTTAAAGTGAAACTTAAATAGCTGCGTTTTGTAACGTCCATGTAGTCCTCTTGCATTGTCGGTAAAATTGGAAAGTAGTGGGAAAAAAAGAAGTTGAATTATACACAAGCGAATGTAGAATATTTGCGCAAAACTGATTGTGATAAATATAATTCGATGTTTTTGCTATTTATTGTCATATAAGGCGGTAATTTTTTTTTAATTCGTCAAAATTTGGAACTAAAAGGTACATTCATTTTATAACCTAATGGAATTATAACGTTTTTAAAAACTTGAAGTGTGATGTTTTCGAAGACATTGAATTTCAATGTATCATTTACGAAATTATTTTTACATTTTACTCTTACATGGTGCACCTGTGAGAATCTTTCGTTTTTGATGGGGATGGCTGTAAGTTTATGCTTCCAAATGTTGTACTAAATTTTGTGCTTTTTTTAATAGACAATCAACAACATCTTTTAATACAATTAAATCTTCATAAATAAATATAAGTCAGCTGATTGATTTTAAAATTATACGTTTATTTATTACGTTAAAACAAAATTATGAAGATATGAATGTATATGAAGATTTAATCGAATTAACAGATATTGTTGATTGTCCATTAAGAAAGTTATTTATAATTTAATAGAACATTTAGAAGATTAAAGACGATCTGAAAATAGATATTATTGATAAGTTTATACATTACTTAATCGGGATTGATGAGATGGTCCCTTGCTTGCTTCCGGACAGTAAATTAGTTTATTGTCCTCCACGTGGTCATACGCAGTTTGTACTGCTTTTTTGGCAATAAATTTATTTATTTATTTATTTATTAATTAAAGTAATTAGGAGGATTTTCTCAGCGGAGAAAAATGCCTGGGATTTCGTCGGCGTGTTCGCGTTCTATACCTTGTTGCATGTATTGGCGAAGTGAGGGATTAGTTTTCGAGGTATTAGTCTTCTCCTTGTTAAGTTCGTCTGCTGGTAGCTGTGTGATGGAGACGCAAGACAACAGCTGTGGCAGAGATGGTGGTATAACGCGGCACCGGCGGCGGTTGGAGGGGAAGAATGTATGAGAGAAAGAGAGAGAGAGAGTGATGAGAGGGGTGGGGAGAGAGCGAGGACTGTGCGAAAGTCGAGGAGCGATGAAAGTAAGAGTGCGTGACTCGTGCGTGCTGGCGCTGCTTTAAACGCGTGGGAGGCGCGAACTGTGCTAAAATGAAGACCAAATCTCTCTCTCTCTCTCCATTCGGCGCACAGGAAGTGGTAATACGCTCACTTATTATCTCTCTCATACACCCCACATTTTCTTTTCGCTTATTTAGATCTTTTATTCTTGAAAATATTATTGTACTTGTATTAAAATCTTATTCTTGTACATGAAATTTTTTGCGTAAAATTACAAACATATTGACATTCTATTAGTATTATTACACGCTGCTAACTTTTTATCTTATCTAGGAACTTATGCTGAATTTTTTTGAATCCGCCTCTGCCTTAGGGCCCTTGATCGGAATTGATGGAATACGTCCCTTGCTTGCTTCCGGAGAGTAAATTAATTTATTGTCCTCCACGTGGTCATACGCAGTTTGTACTGTTTTTTGACAATAAATTTATTATTATTATTACTATTATTATTATTTTGTGGGGCTTTAGGGCTCGTCAACAGCGAGGTCATTAGAGCCCTTGATATTATTATTATTATTAAAATAAAATTAAACTTCTCTTCCTAATAGCTTGGTCTCCTGATGATTTCTTTTCCGTCAATTTGGGATCAATGTTTTTACTTTTCTTCATTCATCTTTTATCATGTATAGTCTCATTACAACTTTCTAGATTAGAACCTCTTCACTGTACCTTTATATTTACTTAATTTCATCTTTCTCCACTTCTTCTTTTTGTCCTTTCAATTAATATTAGAGCAATACGAATGAATATTCGATAGGAGAAGAACGCAGGCGTAACTTATACACTTGGGTAATTTCAGATTTATCATCTTGGGTAATTTGTCACGTAGTAGGTCAACTCCTGCTACTGGAATGCTTTTGATTTTTTTGGTGAATAATACACAAATAAATAATAAATATAAAAAAGTTCTTGTATGTGAGATTTTACCTTCAATAGTCTCGATTGAATCCCCCGGGGTATATGCTGAAAATGTTTTCGTACTCAGTTGTCAAAAGAATTGAGAATCGACCTTCGCATGAGAGAAGAAAAAAAAATTGAACATAGAAACAGGGTGGCCAACACTAAATTGCGGAATATGCTTAATGGTACTACGTAGAAACTAGGGAAATTAAGAAACATTGTCGAAAATGTTTTCGTTCAGTTGTTCTGAACGCTGATTTAATGCTATGTTCACAAAAACAAAAGAATCTAAGTAATATTTCGTTACCAAAGAACATTTCAAACTTTCTTTGTTTTCTCCAACCTCATATTTGGTGTTTCGTTAATTTGTTTCCGATTGCTGCTGGCTTTCCGTTTACCTCTGTTGAAAATGTAATCTTTTCCTGTGTATAGGAGTATGGTTTATCATGAAAATAAATAAATATATTGTATAAAAGCGATTACAAATTGCGTTAGACCACGTGGAGGACAATGGACTGATTTAGTCTCTTGGAAGCAAGCAAGGAACTATTCCACCAATTCCGATTAATGTCCCTAAGGATTTAACAATTCAGCACACTCTTAGATAAGAATAAAAGGTGCGCCGCGTGTTATAATATTAACANGATAAGAATAAAAGGTGCGCCGCGTGTTATAATATTAACATAATGCCAACAAAGTTATATTTAATAAAACACAAAAAAGATTCTTCGGAGTGTATTGTTTATGAATCGTTCCTATAAAAAAATACTCTAAATTCGAGATTACTCGTCACAATGCTTGCAGATTGCTTATCACAGTGTTATCACTTGGGTGATTTATAGCCCCTGCTATTGATTTCTAACAGTTTCATTTCTACCTGACAGCAAATTCAATGCGTTACGAGCAGTTGGGTTGTGGGTGAAAGAGATAGCTCTCTCTCTCTCTCTCTGCCGTACGCGGAAGGGCGGTGGGTCTGTTGGTCAGCCAATGCCTCTTGCTCCATTTTCCCTTTCTCGTGGGGCGATGTCGGTGGTGAGGAGACGTCGCCATGCTACATACGACGCCCGTGTCCAGGAAGGAGTCTTCACGCGTAACTCTTCTGCTTAACGAGAAAATCAACACGTTTTTGAGAGTTTCCAAAACTTTCTATTACGTACGATTGTCCGTGTAATGTATCAAGGAAGTATCAGTTTAATAAAGGGGCGAGCTTTTTACTTCGTGGCGGATCCAATCGTCCCTTCGCCCTTCTCAGGACTCTGACTTGACTTTTAATATATAAAGGAGCGCGTGAAAGAGCCCATTAAATATTTTTATCGTTTGATTTACATTATCTAGATCCCTGTTACTAGATGTCATAATAGGGATTTTCATTACTTGTCACTACTTAACATTTCCATTACATTTCACCCCCCCCAGGGGACTTACATCGAGTAAGTACGTGTTTGGCGAACACGGGGCCCCGAACTGAGTCTGGCATTACTTCCACTTACTTGTGCCATGCTCCTTCCTTTCTCTTTCCTGATCTCCCTTGGTCACCTCTTGTTCTTTTCGATCCCGACGCCATTAGGGCTAGGGTATCTTTCATTTTCCTA
>NNCF01129988.1:97755-117454 GCA_002313205.1 Laupala kohalensis
AAAAAAAAAAAAAAAACATTTCACCCCGTATAGTAAAGGATTTTTATAAGCAGCGCAATGTTATTCTATACAGAAGTGCATTTCAAAAGAAACACGCAAATGCAAGTTTAAGAATGAAATCAAGATAAACACTTCCGCTGCCAGAAATGGACTTTATTTCCTCTATTAATAAAATGGTTGATTTCTCGGAAGACGAATCTATGGGGGAGGTGGAAAAGCAAAGTTGATTCTTCCCCTCCCAAAATCACTTGCTGGATCTGTCCCTAATTAGTGATCCAATTTGTGAATTGCTTCACCTTCGACAGAATTGTGTACTTTTACCATTTCTTTAAATTGTTATAAATAATGTTTTACCACGTTAAAAATAGGAAATCACCTCGGAATTCGACCCGCTGAAAAGCATGGGAATGTAAATAGCATTTTGTCCATGCCTGCCTCGTGGATGGTATACTGTAAAATATTTGTTGGCTTAAGGCGTAATATCCGTCAGAGCGACTAGGCTAAAGTACCTACTCAAAATGTTTCGAACGATAGTTTCAACCCTATCTAATGACGATGAATTTCCGAATCCTTACGTTGCAAAATTTTGCATTATTTGACTTTACATTACGATGAGTTTACATGGAGAAACTTACAAGTGCTTATGTTTTTTTTATATCCTGACAAAAATATCGTCTTAACGTGGCGAAAAAACTGAATCATAGCAAATGGAAATAGGAACGCAATTATCTTCATACCTTATGCGGTTCTTACAAGCTCATCCAAATCGGGAAGAGAGTCGTTTAAATAAAAATAAATAAATAAATAAATAAGAGCACGAATGAACAATTAAATGTTGTGAAAGTGAATTGATTTTGTATAATAATTTTGTTTTCCGAATTGACCTTATGATATATATTTCGCTTGTAAGACTGCGTCGTCTGTTTGCCATGACTTTGATACCACCGACATAGAACCCCGATATACGAATGAGATTTTATTCCCTTATGCTAACTTTACGATGAATTCGTAGATTTGAGTAGATTCCTGACTTATGAAGTGTCAAAATGACTAATTTTATACTAACATGCCAATAATTACCAGGAAATTATGTGTTTGTTTACATCATGACGAGTGGAAATAGAGGAAGAATGTGGAAATAGAGGAAGTAATTAGCTTAGTACATAACTTGTTCGTTGAATAGAATATTCATATATCGTTTTCTAAAAATAAAATGCAAGATGTATTTTGTGACACCTTGGCAACGGACAGTTTTTACATTTCCCCTTAAGGTAGTACTATCGTAGGTGGAGTCATGTCACTAAATGTCTGAATTCGGCATAAATAAACAAAGTAACATGTACTTATTTTTATCTTAACTTGAAAGACATACCTCAAGGTTCATTTATATGAAATAATTGCAATTGTAGTTGATGATGAAATACATTGCGTCTTATGGAGGAAACAATTATTTACAAAATAAGACCATCTTTTAAAACACGAAAGTGATGGAAGTTTTCTTTGATTTGTCGTAAATTTTCCTTTGGAGTATTTTTTAAATCACTTTATCTATAGGTCGCCGTATATCTGAGAAAGATATTTAACTTTTTCTGAGATGAGATGCATCAATCACGAAACCGTTGTGGTCGGCCGCCATGTTTTTACTTTATGCTCTTTTGCATTTCAAACGAGTTTCTCAATATTGTTTGTACAATATTATTAACCGATAGATAGAAATTAAATCAGTTTTTTCATCATTATTATTCATATGTTTGTGCTTTATGACAATTACAATAAAAATAAATAAAACATATACATGTCAGTGATTTGACTAAGTGGGATCAAGTGCTGGTCTCGCCTTAACACTCAAGCGCTGTAAATATTCATGAGCAGAGTACGTCGTTACTTTTTATGGCAATGTTAAGTATTAATGTCTGCTGATATTTTGTATAAAATATCAATTCTATTCGCTTTTTCATTATTTCTTATTTATTGCCATTAAATTATCTAATCATTTGATGAGTGTTATTTTTCCCATGCTTCTTAGACTTTGTTAGATTTTACGTTCATGGTTAGATGAAAAGGTTAAGTGGTGCTTAGGAATCAGTCGGAATATTTCGGCGTACCCGTTGTTCTTGAGGAGGATCAGAGAAGTAAGTCGAATCGGACAGTCTGACTCGTGAGTGAAATCTCTTATATTCTTTTTACATTTAAGGGAACGAATCCTACGCAATGTCAATTCCGTCTTCGTGAAAGCGTTTTTTAAAACTGAAGTAGTTAATTAGGGTCGCTTCATAGCGTCTACCAATATCCACCCGAATAAGAGACATGCCAATGATGATCATTCCTATAATTCGTATCTACAAACAAAGGGCGGATCCAGAATTCGATTTTGGGAGGGGTCCACGAACAGACTTACCAGAGAATGCTGGTCCTTTCTCCAGAATTTCTTTTCAAATTAACTTTCGGAATCTGCAAATTAAACATTAAGTTGCATTTTTCATAAATAATCATGAAAAAAATATTTCTTTGAAACAATTCGTGGTGTAGCCAAATCTTTAGTTTGGGTGTTCCTTCTGTAATAAAGTTCATGTTGGTAATTTTCTGTTAGATAAGTGGCACGGAATCTCACTGGAGTGTGAGTATGCTAGAAACAGTGAAATTTCGCCCCCCTGTAGGAGTAGAAATCTATAAAAGTTAAATCATAAGTTTTCCCTATGAACTCATCTTTTAAATGCAGAATCCGCCTGTTGCTTTCAATGGGCACATTGAATTATTTTCGAAGTAAAAAATATTCTTTCATTATTACTATTTCTATCTCGTTTCTTGGGGGTGGGGGAGGGAGATTGGTTCCGCCACTGTCTACGAATACGGTTATCGGATTATCTGCTGAATATATGGGGATCTTAGTGATTCCCAAATTGTTCGGAGTGAATGATCCCTTTGTATTAGCTTCTCAATCATTTGCACTAATACGAAGTTGACACCTGAGAAATAACATACACACGTAATACATTTCATTCGGTTTCGTCACTGGACAGTCATTGAATGATGTTTCGGGTTGCATAGGTTGGTGCTGCCATGGCGGAGGGGAGCAGCTTTCCCCCGTGCCCGGGAAAGGGAACTCTTACGGGTGCCACCAATATAAATGTACAATTTGGAATTTAATACCACATCATTAAAATTGATTAGATGTCACTGGGAAAATGTAACTAATTTGTTGTTTTTGTTCCCGGAAAGGGTCCTAGATGGTTTTTGTTCCCGGAAAGGGTCCTAAATTATTGTTGCAAGTTAGAAATTGTTGTCCATAGCTGTTAAATTATAGTAGCCGAAGAAAAAATTATATTTGTAAAACCGTACAACATTTTAATATTATCGTATTCATTAAATCTTTTATACCCGCTACCAAGTATGCTGGACCTATTAAATGTGTATTCTTAGAAAAGTATTAAAACGTCCTCGATCGATTTTTAATTTAACTGGAGGAACGTGGAAGAGTTGGAAGGAGGCGAAGGAGATGGCGCTAGATCCTCTCTGTAGTCCTGGTGAACAGCACAAAGTGATGTTCCGTGGAGTTCGAGTTGGTGAAATGAGCCGTGCTGTCCAATGAGTCTCCCGTGACGGGCGCTAGGGGCGCTACTCTGCGCTTCGCGATGGGGATCCCCCGCTCTAGCTGTCGCCGCCAGAGTTCGCCAGTGAGCAGCACGTCATGGCCGCTGCTTCCTCAGACTCCTGGTGCTGTTTTATAATCTGACGGACTTCAAGGTCTCGCAGTAACAACACCTTTTGTTGGGAAGTGAAAGTCGTTTTTGGCGCTGTCCGCAGGGGGGAGTGGGGAGGGAGTCGTTTAGTTGGTGACGATGGAGAAGGATGGGACGCCTTGAGAAAAGGAATGACTTGATTAGCGCAGGATGAAGTTTCTAATTATGTGTTGTAATTTCTCTATTCAAACAGATACGCGCGTATGATACACCAAAAAGGAGTTTCAAAGTAGTTTTTTTAATTGACTGCCTTTGTCTGCGGGTCGACATATTTGTTGTACGAGCAGCTTGAAAATAAAATCTGATCTAATGTTTATGTTCACCATGACTCGACTCGAATATTCCTCTCTTTATTATTTCACTGACTCAGAAAACTTCTTAACTGTGCTGTATTAATGAAATGAGAGACAAACGTTCTTTACAAAATCTGTTTTCTAATTACAATAGTTAAAAGTTGAGATTTCTTGTATAATTACGAATGTACTATGTATCACAATTTTCAAATAATATTTCTCAGTTTTTTAAGTTATTTTAATGATTCTCCAATTTATGAATGTGTTACGCGCAGCAATAAATTGGTTGTATTTTGAGTACATGGTAGTGAATAAATTTTTAATTAATAGATGCAATTATTATATTTTAGAAACTGAATTTTTATTTATCTCAGAAAAAGTGTTACGTCAGCGAAGACACCTGAGACTAAAGCGTGTAATATTCCTAACGACTGCTATCCAGTTCAAAAAACCTTTTTATTACTAAAAAACTTGACAACCTAAACATGAGTTAGCTGTATGGATGAAGGCTGTGAGAGATTTTCTACTTGGAACACTCATGTTTTTTGTTCGGTTGAAAGGATGTTAAAATATATGTGTGACACTTATCCTAATTGGTTGCATAGATATTGTAATTTTTATTTATTTGTGTGAGTTTAACTTTATAAATAAAAGTTCTGGAATATTATATCACCAATTTTTACTGTTCAAGTATCTCATTGACATGGACGAAAAAGCATAATTTAAATAAATAAATGAAATATATTTATTGTCAAAAAAGAGTAACAAACTACGTGTGACCACGTGGATTACAATGAACTAATTTACTCCGGAAGCAATCATGGGTCCATCCCATCAATTCCCACCGAAATATTACTGTATTTAATGGTACATCTTTTCTATCAATATTTTGTTCTTTTTTTCAGGTGTATACATAAATATGCTATTATCCTACAAAACAAAAAGGAAGGAAATTGTTAATACTAATTATAAGTAAGAACAGAAAAGGGCGTAAAAATTAAAAATATTATTCAATTACATAGTATTATGACATTCTTTAACATGGCTTCTCACGAAGGAAAATTGAATCGAGCAATTTGCTCAATTTAGGTTTAGACACCAGAGTGTGTATGATGATGACACGAAGACTCGGAGAAAGGAATCACGGAATATACAACACTGGAATGAAATGAGCGACATGATTGGCGGCAGCGATCTGTACAAGGTACTTAATTGTACTGTACAAGGTACTCTATACAAAATTATAAGAGTAATAAAGAATAAGAGTAAGATGAGAATAATCAACATTTTTTGTAAAATAAGTTATGGAGAATTAACTTCCATAAGGTTCGGTTTTTCTAAGTGACACACGACTACAAAAAAATAAAATATCCTTCTCGACGAGTAATAAATTTTCTCAAATTTTCCATACCTATGAAACTTCGAATTATTTTATAACTGGTCAATTCCTGGTGTATGGACTGATTGAAGAAAGTACCGTAAGCTTAAGATGTTTTGTTTGTCTAATATGAGTTACTATTTCCCACTGAGAAAATTTGGTGTCCCATATTAAAAATCCATTTTCTTATAATTGTTAATTTTGTATGTTGTATGAAAATTCTTAATCTCGTGCTTTCGAGTTCCATTTAACTAAAACCGCTCCTACTATAGAAAGATATAAGTAAAAATGTAAGAAATCATTGCGAAATTGGAAAATGTAATCGGAGGTCAGCCACCATCTCGAAATCGTATCTCGTGTTTGGTGACTTTCCCCTAATTCAGTTGGAGCTGCAACGTGCAATACTCTAGTGCACAGCAGCATGCCCTGGTACGGGGTGAGGGGGATGTGGAGTATTTTCTTCGAACCCCTCAAGCTCCCCTTCTGGCCTACGCGCGATTGACGAGCTCATTCGACGGCACTACACTCTAGTGATGACCTTCGTTTTTTTTTATATCGAAGGAAAATTAGCAATCTCATTTTATTCGTTATTTTTATATCTCACCAACTTTTTAGGTGGGACGATCACTCAAAGTGACTCAATTGTTTTCTTCGTGTTTATTCTAGTTGTTATAAAACACAAGAATATGAATAATAATGATGAAAAAAAATTATTTCATTTCTACCTATCTCTTAATAATATAGTATTCAGGAACTCCCTTGATCTCGTTTGAAATGCACAAGAGTATGTAGAAACGTGGCAGTCTAACGCTCCGATGTGATTTATGCATTTTATTCATCTTGGAAAAAACGTTACATAACTTTCTCAGAAGTCCGGTGACCTGTCGATAAAACTTATATAAAAAAATACTACGGAAGATTTACTTTAAATTACTTTCGTGATATAAAGGTGGGTCTTATTTGGTGAATAAGTTTACTGCATAGGACTCGATGTATTATATCATCATTTATGACTGCAATTATTTCATTTAAATGGTCTGTGAGGTATGGTTTTTACGTTGAAATCACAATGAGTACATATTACTCTATCTATGCCAATTTAAGATATTTTATTAATTTAATTGTATCTACACTAGTTAAATTGTTTCTCTTAACCTCACTGACAAATAATTCGAATTTTTAATCGCTTATTTCTGCCAGTGAGATATAATAAATGACACGAAATTGAAGAATAACTGAAGAGTAGTTTGAGACGTTATATCCAACTTAGGGTATTATGTGCGCGTTGACTAAAGTCAAGTTGCCAACTATTCACGAAACTTAGAAATGTTCATCATAGTAGTTCTTATTAATTAATAATTCATTCTAATTAATAATTCATTTGTATTTATTGGATGAGAACAATTATTTTGTAATTTTAAAACTTAATTAATTAAGACTGTCGTTTGACTCCTTCTTTGACAAGGGTCGTGTTGTCTTCAGTTACGTGATTCAGGCCATTTCCGTTAGAACAGTATTTTCCATAGTTTTTGGTGAATTATTCTTGAAAATGCCCCGCAACGTATGAAAATCTTATCGTCATTGCGTTTCTATTTTCATTTGCGATGTTTTATTAGATTTTTTTCGCTATGTTAAGGCAGTACTTTTGCCAGAATATAAAAAACACATAAGCCCGTGAAAGTTTCTCCATATAAACCCGTAGTAATTTAAAGTTCAAAATTTTGTGCAGTTAAGGGTATGGTGATTTCATCGCCACTGCATATGGAATGGTTCAAACTATCATTTAAAACATTTTTTGAGGGGTACTTAAGCCTGGTCGCTCTGACGCACCTTAATTGATGCTTCTTTCGCTTTCGAGAGGCTCTACCCTTGACCTGGCGCTCATTTTGGGCGAATGGCCCCCCGTCACTCTGTGAGTGTGGTGTCGCGACGAAATCCCACAGGCCCAAAATCCAGTGGTGACAAAACCCGAAAAGTCAGAAGACCCTTCAGACTTATCTCCGGTGAGGACGGGGAGGGGTGAAGTAATTAGTCTGGCCCTGCTGTTATATTCATTTCTTATTCAGAAGTCCCACTACAAGTTCCTAAAAAAATGACCATTAATCTGGCAAATCTTGGTGACATATCATTTTTCTCGTCTAAGATACACGAGTAAAATAAAACTCGAATCACATTTCTACGACGCCTAGTTACTGAGATTATCGACAAGTTACTGGGACTTTCTTGTGTCCTACCTGTGACAATGTTAACTCTTCATTCGTGTTTCACACGTTTTATTAGATTATAAGAAAATATTAATAAATAATAAATAAATTTTATTGTCAAAAAAACTGTACAAGCTGCGATAAAATCGATATTATTATTATTATTATTATTATTAAATATTAATTTTTGCAAAATTTTCAAGAAAATTTGCCATCACAGCCTTAATATTCAAGGGTTTTTCGACAGTATTTCAGCAGAAAATTTGAATATAACGAACTCTAAATTTCTGTCCACTCTTAATTACAACCGAAAGTAATATAACTCCACAGCGTAGCCGGCAGTATAAGTGTAATTCATTAACTATTTTAACATTCAGAATTCTCTCAATAACTTTCCGAGAGTTTATCTCCCGATACAAAAATAAAATACAGTATCCTTGCCAAGAGATTTCATTGCGAGCATAACATTAATAATGACAACATCCTTAGTTTTAATATTTAAAATAATTAATAGTTTTTTTTCTCCTATAATCATTCAAATCCTCCTACAATCATTAGTTTTATGCCAATTAAGGGCTTGAGTTGAAATGAGGTACTTTAACTCGGCGACGAACGCTGTAGCATTTAGAAGACTAATGTTTTGTTCCAGAATAGAACAGCGTTTTTATAGATTTCTTCCCAACGTTCGTCTATTTAAGAATGGTAATTCTACATTAAAAGGATGCATAATATTTCGGGAACGCGACGACGTAGGACTGTGATGCAAATTTTGGGTTGTTCGTCAATCTCACAAGAATGTATCGAGCGATCACTTAATAATGTAAGATTATTAGTTAATTTAACAGCAATATTAACTAGAACTTTGACTTGGGAATAAAGGGAAAAAAGTGACGAGAACAATAAGGAAAGGTGGGACTACCCGTTAGTGCCCCTTCGGAGGGTATTTTCCTCGACGCAGGTAAAGGGGTTTTGTCACACATTTGGTCGTTTCGGTTTTTGTCACAGATCCGTGCGTGCGACCTCCAAGACTCCGACCGTCCGCCCGCCGGAGCTGACATCTCTCTAAGAGAGACACAGACAGACGGTGACGAGAGAACAAGCTGCACGCTAACAACATTATCTGCTCACTCAGATGAGAGTTTGGCAACTGCTATTTTTCTACAGTTTTTAAATACTCTTATACTTACAACCTCAAAATATCATTAAATCATTTCGACATAAAATCACTTTCAATCGAATAGTTTTTTTTAATCAATAAAAAAGTACAAAAAGACACATTTATTATAATTGTAAAAACCAACTTTCATTACCGCTTGAAGATTTAATCCTGACCCGTTTTTTTCCGGGTTGAGGCGGATTTTGTATACTGGCTTTCTGGGATATTTCATACAGGTGGCGGTCTATTCTGATCATTAATCTCGACAGTAGAGTCATTTAAATAGATACAATTTGTAAACAATATATTCCGAATAATCTACAGTTCGATAATAATAACTATCTTTTTTGTCTTTTATTGAATGTAAATATGTTGGGTATTATTTCAACTTTTCATTCTTATCTTTTCAATCCGCCTCTGCCTTAGGGCCCTTGATCGGAATTGATGGGATGGTCGCTTGCTTGCTTCCGGAGAGTAAATTACTTTATTGTCCTCCACGTGGTCATACGCTGTTTGTAACTGCTTGTTTAACAAGAAATTTACATATTTAACATTTTATTGTTTATACGTTTTTTATGTCAGGTCGCGAATCACCTTCACATGGACAACAATTCGTATTTTAAAAGCGGTGAAGTATCCCGGTTCTAAATAAAATTATGTTTGCGATCAGTTTTGAGAAAGAAGCCACTCAAAAAACAATTTTTATTATACCTTGAGTGTATAAAACGCTACAAAATGGTGCTGTGAGTTAAGCTTGTCGTTTTATAGTAGTTGTTCAATATATTAATCGACTTTAGGTGACGTTTTCACAATGTTTGTTCTGACATTTTCCTTTACACAACGCTTCATCATATTTGATTTTTATAATGGTATAATGATGATTTAAATAGTTGCTATCGAGAAATTTTTTAAAATAATAATGTTTAGTTATTTTATTTAAATCATTCCTTTCAGTTGAAATTCCAATATTATAAAGAGTCATCAGCATTATTATAGTGAATTTTGATTGTCGGCTTCTTCCCTGCAAGTAGATGAGTGGCTGTGCCAACTTCTCGTACGTATTCAGAACATTGTGAGGGTGGGGGTTGAACGGACTGATGACTTTCCATTCTTTCTAAATAAAAGACTCTTATGGCGTTGAGGAGAAACGTGTAAAGAATTCATTGATGTTGGCTGGAAAAACAACAGACTGAATATGATCTGTATAAATTAGGAAGTGGACGGTGTTATATGTATCCCATCGCAAGTAGTGATCACTTCACAGTCCATTGGTTAGGACGACAGGAACGACTTGCTCACATTACATTGGATTTTGTAATCTCTTTCAATTCATAGTAATAATACGGGTTTTAGTTCTCATCTGAGATTAGTCATCCGCCAGTCTTTCAGCTAAAGCATTCTTTTAGTGTGCTTGAGTTTATCGAGAGCTAAGGGTTATTTCGAAAGGTAGCACTTAAAAAAAGGAATCTATTTTGTTACGTACGAGGTCTGACTTTTCTTTCGCTGCTTAAAACATCGAGATGATGAACACTAATATTGTGATAGAGAAAAAAATATTTTAAAAATTACAATGAAATATCATTTGTGATATTATTAAGAACAAATAAAAGTTGTATGTTTTTTCGAGCAAAAATAAATGTTTTGCCACGCTACACGTGAATTTTTGGCACGTAGTGAAAAAATTCTTTAAAATGCCTTTCGGTGATTTATTTGGACACAATCCGTCTGCATTGCGATGTACACGAGTCAAGGCCTCACTTCTCTCCCCAATTTCCGAGCAGCACTTTGGAAAACACGATGATTGGACATGATAGTCGCTGTTGCAACGCCTGCATTACCTCAGCACACAAAAGGAGACCTTCCCTGCAAAATGCAAATGATTGTGTCCAATGGTGCAATCCTTGCTTCCAATATTTGGGAACAACACTACGAGAGAATTGTGAAAATAATAAGAGAATTTCTGGGCTCAAATGATGAAACAGACAGTTTACCTTCATTATCGTTTTTTTTGTATTTCTTCCCAATTTTCCTGTTGGTTAACTCTTATTGGGTGGAGTATTTTATTAATTTTTTGTGAGAATAAGTGATTGTAATTGTGGGAAAAAGTAATTAATAAAATATGTAGTCATTTTCATGTCAAGAAACTGAAAACATTTTCTTTATCATTAAAGAACTTTTATCTGGCTCATCTATTTAAATAATCAAAGGTCTGTCAACAACTACCATCCCTTGATGCAAAATATAGAATAATATTTTATTGAAGAAATGTTAATGCTAGAGGTAAAGTCNTAGAATAATATTTTATTGAAGAAATGTTCATGCTAGAGGTAAAGTCCAAGTAATGACTTTCACCAAAATGATTTCAAAAATATTAAAATCATACACTATTTTGTGCAGCACTGAGCCACGAGGTAACTAACACTGTGAATACCTAATAGTTCAATTTACGGAATGAGAACATCTTTTGATTTTGCACATAATTTTTAAAAGTTTGTGNAATGCTAGAGGTAAAGTCTAAGTAATGACTTTCACCAAAATGTTTTCAAAAATATTAAAATCATATACTATTTTGTGCAGCACTGAGCCACGAGGTAACTAACACTGTGAATATCTAATAGTTCAGTTTACGGAATGAGAACATCTTTTGATTTTGCACATAATTTTTAAAAGTTTGTGTGGAGAGACATGTAACAGAACTCGTGGCATTCCTGGTCAGTATTATCTCGCTTCGATATGACGGCTGGACTATCTTTACCCGCGACTATTTATTCGTTAACGTGCATGGAATGAATAATGAAAGACTGACGATCTTTTATGGAGGAGTAATATATATTTTTGTGAAAAGAGCTTATGACGTTTCGACTTCCTTTCAAGTGGTCGTCAGATGATTCAAATAATACCAAATTATAACAAGAAACATATCAAAACAACTGAACATAATATGAAACGTAAATATAAACATAAAATATAAAATAGATAAGAGTAATGTTGTCTTTCAACTATGTTGGCAGTGCCCTTATTTATGACAACATGTATTAATGACGCACAAACTCTTTTACAGTTTGTACTTTCACATTACGTTTCGGGGATGTATGTTCCCCATCTTCAGATGTATTCTTCCTTTTCTTCCCAAATTGTACAAAGTCCTTATTGTGAATTAGAATGAGATAATTTTAATAAGTTTAACACAACTTTTAATCAGTAATATGCATGCATCTCAAGGACGTTTCAGCAAGTATAAGGTGCACCATGTAATTCACAATAAGTACTTTGTACAATTTTGGGAAAGAAAGCAAGAATAATCTGAAGATGGGGAACATACATCCCCGAAACGTAATGTGAAAGTACAAACTGTAAAAGAGTTTGTGCGTCATTAATACATGTTGTCATAAATAAGGGCACTGCCAACTAATAAAACACAAAATATGTTTACAAAAAAGCAGAAACTACACAAACGTGTTATAATGTATTGAATATACCAGATAGCTTTCCAGGGTCTGTGCATGGAATATGCACAAAATACACAAAGGTTTTCTTTCCTTGTCAATATAAATAAAGTTTTTGTGTTAAATTTCGAACATGTTGACATTCTATTAGTATTATAACACGTAGCTAACTTTTTATTTTATCTAGGAATTATTGCTGAAATTTTTCAATTCGCCTCTGCCTTAGGGCCCGTGATCGGAATTGATGCTTCCGGAGAATAAATTAGTTTATTGTCCTCCAACGTGGTCATACGCAGTTTGTATAGCTTTTTTGACACTAAATTTATTTATTTATTTATTTATAAGTGATGTTACAGCATAGGGCATCTTAACCGGGAGACTTTATCAAAACCCTATTTGTTTGTATAAGAAAAAAACCCCAACAACAATGACATCAGAGTATGGATTAAAAACACAATGGTTGTTAGTTTTATCACGCGTATATGCTTCTTAGAATAGCAAATTTAAATTCAGAAAGGTAAAATTTTGAGTAAGAATATCGCACCTACTGATTCGAAACCTCATCCGTGTAAAATGCAACTCACTATCGCTTCCCCCTTCCCCACTCAACGTTTAGCAACAAAATGATGGTTTCATCGACTGCATTGTCATAATAGCGACCCTTCACTCCCAGCGTCCGACGATTTGTTCCGTTGCCGCCCTCAGTTTCCCTGCACTTGTCGTAATCAGCTGCCTTCACTCGGATCCTTTCTACTTATTTTTATTTTCTTCACAATATGTAGAGAATTGTAAAAAAGAGTCGCTCTCTCATCCGAGCAGCACCGTCGACAAATTTCTTTTATATTTTACTGTAGTATTTATTAATCATGTTACGTCGAATGAAAATGGTAGAGGAGACCGGGNCCCCGGTCCCGTCTCCCATTTTCATTCGACGTAACATGATTAAACTGTTACCTGGCGGTGAGGTTCACCGCAATCTAAGAGATTTCTATGTTTGTAGTATTTGTAAATGTGAAATGTAGCTTAGTGCTATTGAAGCTTATCTACATGGAGCGATAGGAGTAGGAGGTGGATGGTATGACCAATTCTTAGTATTTGGGTCGGTTACCTGTGTTTACCATCAAATTGGCTCATGTGCGGGTGTTAGTAGGAGTGGTTAGTAATACTAGGCATAGGGTGGATAGAAGGAAGTTTCGCTTTTCAGTATACGAACTAGGACATTTGAAAAGCTACAAAAAATTTCTGGCCCCACCGGGAATTGAATCCGGGATGACTTGATGATGAGCATGAACGCCAACACCAGAGGCATCTTTGGGTCAAATGATCAATTATTAATGGTATTTGACATAGCGAGAAAAAATGGTAATGCAACAAAAATTATTGTCTCTTCATGAATCTTGGGGGAAAGTGAGTATTTGGTCATTGAACCAGTTCTACTCTCATGAACATGTGAACTGGTGGAATCGAAAGAGTGACAAGTGATCATGTATTTTGGGAATGTTCACTTTACGGACCAGAAGGGGCGGAGCACATACGTCAGATGAGGACCGAATTTATAGTGAGAGAATTAGGGATACAGAGATGAAATTCCATTAATTTAAAAGACATATAACAAGCATTAAAAATAAAGGATGTGATGAAAAGCTGAATACCACCCTTCTTCCCGTAGTTAGGGATGTGATCTTACGGGTGTTAAAACAGCGTAGTCTCGAGGAAATGACAAAAAGAACGAAGGAGGAACAGCGAATACGAGCAGACAAGATGTGGAATGAGAAGATAAAGAAAAATGGACTAACCAGGAAATTGTGGTGGAATGTTGGAAGACGCAGGAACGACACGAAATAAATTAATGTAATAAGTAAATACAGTTCTACTCCCAGCTCACGGAGAATTAAATAAAAAGGTTTGAAAAGGTATCTGATGAGATATGTGGGTGTGGTGTGCTCCCGAAACGGTTGAGCGTGTGTTATGGGAATGTGAAAGGGATGAAGAGAACTGAATAGGTAAGGGATATATCACAAACCATGGTAGATATTAAAGAAAGATTCGAGGTATTTCACCCCTTTATAGAAGGACTGAGAATGTAGGTTGTGGAGTATCTACGCGGGACTATTGAAACAGTAAACTCCAATATATTAGAGACACATAATTTACTAGACGATAGTCATGTAATGTCTCTTATGTTGTAAACATTATTACTTAAATAAATAAGTGAAAAAGAAAGTTCTACTCCCACCTTGCGTCAACAACGAATTATTGGATCAATAAAACGCCTATTCTAATATTTCTACACAGTGAAGTACCGAGTTTTCCTGAAATTTTAAGTTAAGTGCTTAGTTTTCAGTCCCCTATAAATTCTAATGTGTTTCAGTTGCACAGAAAATTAAAGGTACGAGAATTACATGAAAAATTATCCTCTTCTCTGTAAAGTATGAGCAGTTGACACATCGCAAATAAGTTGTGTTGCAAGTACTGCTCTCCCCATGACCTTCTCAACATACGAAAAGGAAAAAGACTGATCAAGTGTAGCAATAGCGTAAACTGGATTCACCGAACAGCAAATAAGCTAAATAATCTACAGTTGAGTAGTAATCCCTGTAATACAAAACATTCTTTTTCACAAGGACATTTCGTTGAAAAAAGTACCAAAACATCGTATCATATTTATTAATAACATTAACTTTGATGTACGAAAATTTGTATTTGATATCATTTACATTAGATACGCAATATTTCTTAGTGTAAAATGAATATTTGCATTAGAGTCACATAGTGACAATGTTGGTAGACAAGGCCAAAGTAAAAGAAAAAGATCGAAATATAGATTTTCAAGTGATATAATCCTTTAAAAAGTATCCATATTCAGAAGTACTCGGAGTGAAAAATAAACAATGGTATCTTTGAATTCTCCAGTGTGGAAAAATGATAAAATCCCTGCGGTGAATGTATGTTGAACTTTCATGATGTAGGAATTCACACATTGACATCTCTGTATGAAGGATCATGCTTTGATCAAAAACTTTCTCTCTCACGGAGACTGGGGATGGGTATTCATCCGAGTTTTGCAAAACAATTCAAAGGCTCTCCTCATAGGGCGAATCTCTTTTTTCGTCTTTCGTTATTGCATTGGCAGAAAGAAATGATTTATCAAATTGAATTCGGTCACTATGCCACCTTTAGGCGCTCAATTAACTGATGCGATCTTTCTCAATTGGCTTTCATCTTTCGCATAATTTATGTTAGCTTCTTGTATATCAAACATCGCTCCCATTTGGGTGAACATTGCATCTAAGTTCATTAAAAAGTAGGAGAACTACCCGGCATTGCTTGGGATAAAAAAAACTTTTTCATTACTGGATATTCTAGTATGTTAACAGATCTCGATTTTTTATCTCATTTAACACGGTCTTTATACATAATATTCTAAATTCATTTGTTAGTTCTCTACTTTCGTAATATTAAATTTTCAATTGTATTAATATAGAAAACTTAATACCACGAAGAAAACCCACAAAAACACTCAAGATTCTCAGTATTTGTAGTTACGTTATTACGAATTATCTTAAAATACTGTAAGCAGGAAAATATAATTTAAACCGAGAACCTTATAAAGAAGATACGTTTCTTTATAGAGAAATTTCTTGGGATTATTAAAGAAAACAAAAAACAGATGTAGGAAAATACTCGTTTCTCAATAGATCAGTGCTTCTACACTGTAAAAGAATTTATTGATTTTAATAAAAGTAAAATCCGTCTTGTACTTTATCACGCCTTTGTTGTAATACTTTTTAAATAACTTATAACAATTTCAAAAACTATTTTCTTGCATGACTGTTGTGTCTTATGATTCATATTAATTTAGTTTTATGTGTACTCAACTTTGGCACGGTTGTGTACATTAATTCTGTAGCCCCATCCTGGCCCGGGTTTTTCTCCGGGTTTCCTTCCGATAGAGGCGGATTTCTTATACAGGTTCTCTAGGCTTTGTCTAGGTGCGTGTTTATTGTAACAATAAATCGTGAATTTAGTGTTATTTCAATTCTTTTGATTTTTAAACACTATACTCAGAGTAATCTATAGTTCGATAATAACTTGTACATGTAAATTTACAAACATATTTGCGTTAAATTACAAACATATTGACATTATATATGTATTATAACTCGCAGCTAACTTTTTGTCTTATCTAGGAACTTTTGCAGAAATTTTTGAATCCGCCTCTGCCTTCGGGCCCTTGATCGGAATTGATGGGATGGTCCCTTGTTTATTTCCGGAGAGTAAAATTAGTTTGCTGTCCTCCACGTGGTCATACGCAGTTAGTACTGTTTTTTGACAATAAATTTATTATATTATAGATCAATCATGGACTGAAACAATTTGCCGGCGGATGGCGTGGGAGCGCTATAGGGTTGAGCAACCTCTCTTAAATTCATAAACGCTCCAAGAAAATGGGAGCAGATAAATTAAAAGGATTAGACAAGTTCGGGAAGAATGGGTACGTTAGTGTGGATGGGAAGCTAGTGGAGTGGTAATGGGTAGTGAAGTGAAGTGATACGAGGGAAATAAGTGATTTAGAAAAGGTGGGAAGGGAATTATGAAGTGAAGTGCACGAAAGGGGTAAATCGAGTGTTTGAGTCATTAGTGAAATAAAATGTGCAATAAGTTTTTTTTATCAATTAAATGTTTCAGAGTAAAATGTTTTTTTTTATATTTTATACTTTAATATTAGTTGAAACATATAGTTTAATGATGTATTAAACAATTTTTTAATTCAGTACTCTGTGATTTTTTTGTATTCCTTTTCCTTACATTCTGCCACCGGGTAAGATCTGCCCATTTGCAGTAAATAAATATATTACATCATTATTCGTATGGTAAGTGTAGCGTATCGGTAAAAGTGGCAGTTGTAAGAAAGTCCACTGCCGACTGATTCGTTCACAATTTTGAATGATTCCGAATGTTTGAATGATTTGAATGATTCCGAATACAGTTCGAAGATGGCTGTTGCTTCCTTACGTGACTCTTCAACCAGTTCTTTAACGTGTTTCGATGGGAAATGTTGTACTAATCGTTGATTGAAGTTCAGATTGACATTAATCATATCGTCAACTCAGATTCAAGTAAAATTTCATGTTAATGCAAATAAGAACGTTTGGATATAAATTTGTGTCGAAAAGTGATTTTAGAAACTATTGAAGCGAAGAATTTAATTTTGAATCAACGACTTATAAGAACTGGAGATCAATTTTTTTTTATGAATGTACGAGAAAATGAGCACGAGTAAAATGTGTACCTAAAAGAAACTGGTACTTGCGCAATACTCAACAGAATACTATTTCCCCATGAGAGTAAACGATACCCGTTTTCTTAGCACTCAACCATCTTATGAGTAATACGTGAAAGGAACAGAATGCGTGATAGAATCAAGCCGCCTGCACATTCAGTCCTCCGCTAATGCTGTAACGAAGCATCTACTTACTCAAGCAAGACATGCGATTAACTAGTGTTGCCTTTTTGTCGTGACACCACCGCACGTGAGGTGAAGGGTGGTGATGGGGGAGGGATGGAGAGGGGGTGTTAGCCAGCAATTAGAGCCTTACATCATCGGCCGCAAGGTCATGGCTTCGTAAGAACACATAGCCACCCATCTCCTCCAGCCACCAATCAGCGGTGGGGAAAGACAGCCATGTTACATGTACGTCAGGCTTTTGGCGGGAAACAAATATGGAATTGGTGTTAATTATTCTCGGTCAAAGAAACAATTAGGTTGGGATTCGAAGTCCGCAGGGACTGAAGTGGGGTAGGGTTTAATCCATTTTAAATGATCCAGCAAAAAAATAATGTGTCACCGCAGTCCCTCAGAAAAATTTCATCTTTTGTGAATTGTTTCAAGTATTATTGGAGAGTTGAAAAACAGAATTAAAAAAATTACCATGTCTTGTTTAGAAATGACCATTTTTCATTTTTCCACGCGCACCGTTTTTTTTACCTTTGTAAGCGTTTACGTAAGCTTTAATATCTCAAGATTTGTTTGACCTAGCGCTCTAAAATTACAGACACTGTATTTAGCATATTCTACGCTACAGTTCCAACATACATTTAATTTCTATTAAATTTTTCTCACGGGTCACTTAGTATGGATTGATCCGGAGGTAGAGTGCTCGGTTTTCGTGTAGAATAATTTTAGCTGGAGTCCTGGTTTTGATTCCCGTCTTAAGATGATACTTAAGTACTCAAATGTGATACTTTTAGGAGCTGTGGCGTCTCCTGGATAAAAAGTATAGGATGCGTTCATGATGTTGTGGGTTAGCAAAAAGATTCCAGGTATCTGAAGTCCATATGCAATTAATTACCAGATTATTTTATATTCAGATCTAATACTAATACTATAGTAATTAATTGTGTATACACTTTGATTTCTTAAATTATTTCATCAGAAGTCAAACACAACAGGTCCCAAGGGTGTCCAGGAAAAGAGCTCCACAATTAGCATCTCTCTCTCTCCTCATCATCTCTCTCCGGTCGCTTTGACCCCGGGATAGTACCGGTACCCACTTTACAGCAGAGTGAGTGAGCCTGGGAGTCACTCTGAATGTTGAGGTGACATTAAAAATCACTAAATTCACGATTTATTGTTACAATAAAAACGCCCCTAGACAAAGCCTAGAGAACCTGTATAAGAAATCCGCCTCTACGCGAAGGAAAAACGGAGAAAAACCCGGGCCAGGATGGGGCTACAGAACTAATGTACACAACCGTGCCAAAGTTGAGTACACATAAAACTAAATTAATATGAGCCATACGGCAACACAATCATGCAAGAAAATAGTTTTTGAAATTGTTATAAGTTATTTAAAAAGTGCTNTTAAAATCAATAAATTCTTTTACAGTGTAAAAGCACTGGTGCACGAGGTAGTTTTTAACTGCTGATTTGAACAGATTCAATTTCATAATATCTTTTATATTCTTGGGCAGGGAATTATATAGAACGATTCCCGAATGATAAGGTCCTTTTTGGCAAAGAGTGGTTGACACTCTAGGGCGATGAATATTACTACTATTGCGTGTATAGTGTTCGTGAACGAGACTGTTTCGTATAAAGCAAGGGTGGTGCTTCAGTAATTCGGTCTTAACAAACACGACCGTTTCATAAATATAAATGCAGGGAAGTGTTAAGATATTTAATTCCTTGAATAAAGGTTTACAAGAGTTTCGGGGGTGAGATTTACAAATTATCCGAACTATCCTCTTCTGAATTCTGAAAGTTTGAATACTCTGACCGGAATTACCCCAGAAGGTAATGCCGTAACGTAAATGGGAGTAAACGTTTGCAAAATATACGCAACGGGAAATACGTGGAATAACTGCGTTAACTAAGTTTCGGAATGCGTAACACAATTTGCTTAATTGGGAATTAAGATTGTCAACGTGACAATTCCATTTGAGGTTGTCTTGAATATGGAGACCTAAGAATTTTGTATT
>NNCF01129988.1:117580-139950 GCA_002313205.1 Laupala kohalensis
ATAGTAAATTTGTGTCATCAGCAATTATCATAATTTGGAATCTGATGTGGATGATGACATGTCGTTCACATACAATAAAAAGAGTATAGGACCTAGAATTGAACCTTGGGGTACACCGCAAGTAAGTGGCTTTGTTTCTGAAAGACAACGATGAAGTATTTTTTTTTTTAGTATAAGATATTTCGACCTGTTGATATCTATCTTTTAAATAAGAAGTTAGCCATTGATGTGGAAGTCCACGAATGCCTAAAGACTGCAATTTGGAAAGGAGAATTCCGTGATCGATGTCATCGAATGCTTTGGATAAGTCAAGAAAAACACCCTGAGGATTTTCTCCATGGAAGAGGAGTGGTAACATCGTTTAAGAAGGAAAATATGGCGCTTGTAGTGGAAAAAGATTTCCTAAAACCGTGTTGATCGTCAGAGAGAATTTTATTTTTTGATAAAAAATCTAGAAGACGCTTATAGAATAATTTTTCTAGGATTTTTGAGAAAGTGGGTAGTAGAGATTTTGGTCGGTAATTTCCAATATTAAGTTTGCTTCCTTTCTTGTCTAAAGGTTTCACTTTAGCTCTCTTACATATGTTGGAAAACACCCTTTCCGATAAAGAACTATTAAAAATATTTACGAGTGGATTTAATATAGCGTGGGACGAAAATTTAACAATAAACTCATGTATATCATCTATGCCTCGTAAAAGTTTGTTTTTTAATGAGCTGATGATTTCCATGATTTCACTGGTGTTAGTTTCGGAAGTGAATATAGAATTGGGTATGTGGGTGGATATAATTGGAGGACATTGATTTGGATATACTGAGTTCGTTTTTTTACCAACTTCTGAGAAGTAAGAAATAAACAAACTTGCGATGTCCTGAGGATTTGATACGATTTTGCCATCGTTTAGTAAACATTTTCTTCGCGATTTTCAGAAGTTGACGTGTAATTGTTAACAATATTCCACATGACTTTCATCCTGTTGTTCGATTTTAGTATATACCTGTCGTTTACCATAACTTTAGCTGCATAGACTACTTTTCGAAGAATAGTCTTATATTTACGAAAATAATTATGGAATTCGGGTGGTTGGTTATAGCGTTTTGAAAGATAATATAAACGGCGTTTGTTTTTTGAAGAAATCCTTATCCCTTGTGTGATCCATCTATATTATTTCTTTGAGTTAATTAACTTTCGTTTTATGGATAGTATACTGTTTTAATAATACTGGGATGTCTCAAAACATGCCCTATCATGTCTCTCCTTCGTGTGTTTTCCACAGACTCTTTTCCTGACCTATCCTAGTTAATACCTCCTCATTTCGTACCATATGAGTCCACTTAATTGTCAGCATTCTTCTCTAACACCACATTTCAAACGCTTCTAGCTTCTTCTCTGGTTTCCACATTGTCGAAGTTTCACATCGATATAGTGCTGTGCTCCAAACATAATTTCATCAACTTCTTTCTTAGTCTTACATCAATTTGTGATACTAATAGGTCTCTTTTGTTGTGAAAGTTTTTGTTTGCTTGTGCTATTTTGCTCTTAATATCTTCCTTGCTTCGCCCATCTCGTGTGATTTTGCTTCCTAAATAGCAAAAGTGCTTGACTTCTTCTACTATAACCTCTAATACTCATGCGATCATTGACCTCATTTTTGCTACTCTTCATAACCTTTGCTTTCATGCTATTGAATCTGAGCCCAAATTCCTCACTAAGCAAGGTGTTCATTCCATTCATTTATATAGTCCCTTAATCCTTTATCTTGTTTTTGGAGCTTTTGAGTAATAACAAGGCGGATCATTGTTTTAGATGAGGTCATAAAATAAAAATTTACGTTGTTTCATATTGCCAAAATTTTGCCGAATTTATTGTGGATTCCTCAGGACTACGATACATATTTATAATAAAAAAATAGAGAAAGAAACACTTCGTCAATCACGTAGATAATTATATATTCAGTGACTTTGATATCATGCTATTTACGACGGATCGGGACTCGAACTCAGGACCTCCTCTTATTGCTGCTGGTGTGCTACCTCTGCTCAGTGGTATTTTTACGTTGTTTTTTTTCTCTTATATTTTTTGCGTTGTCTTCTCGTTATGCAATGTATGTTCCCTTTATCGCGAAGAATACAGTGTAGCATACATCAGAGGTTTTTTCAACGTTTATCGCGAAGGAGTAGAGAAAGATTATCTGTTCGTGTATATTTCAATTGATGATTGATACGTACGTTTCTTGTCGTTTCTATTTCATGTTTCTTTTACTTTGTTGTGCTGACAATGCAGCCAAGAGTCATGTTCCTATTCAAATTGGCTGTTGTACTATTTGTCTCGAGTTTCCTACAGATAGGAGGTAACCTTGGTGATTATAAGTGACTCCCATCTACTATACTGATGTCTCATTTGTTACAGTGTATTAGCATTGTGCTACTAGAGTGTTGCAACAGCTCTTCGGCCTTTCTTCGAAGCTTATTCAAGAGATCTATAAATAACGGAAGGATACTGCCTGTGTATCTCTCTCTCCTACCCGTCGATCTGTAGCAACGCTGCCCAACGCGAGCCATTTTCTACACACTTTCGATCGATGGGGCCAAATTGTTGCACGACGAATAAAACTAGATTATTTTTTTTTGTATCGCGATATTTTGAATCTAGTCAACAAAAATTTACAGTATTTCAAGCAGAAAAAATTAAATAGTATTTTCTTTATTAAAAAAAAAAGCATTTTCAATGTTTTTTATTATACTGAAATGTTTTCATATTGTAACATAATTATCTATTTTCTTTCACCTTACATGCCGCGACCAATCTTAATTCTGACAGCATAGACAGATTTCGTAAAGTTGTACCCCTCGCCGTTTGATGAAAAATATACCATATAACTCGTGGGCTGCTAGTTGGACAGCTGATCGATAGGAGAGTTGTGTTTTGACTGCTCAATTTCTCATAAAGTGCTGATTCACGTGAAAGAACTGGTGACGCAAGCGATGAGCACATGATTACTCGTATATATAAGGCGTAAAGCGACATGTAGCATCCTAACCAGCTGTTGTATATCTCAAAGAGTTATGGTTGGTTTTAGATATTCGAGAAATTATTACCACTCATTAAAGTCCCTAACCTCGTTCTTAGTTATACTTTCGAAAAATATATATTGCAAATTTAAGTTTCGCATTGATCGAAGGAACAAAATTGATCAATCAAAATATGATGATATTTAGTTTTTTAATTTATTCATTATATTCACGAAGAGAGTTGAATATTTTATGAAATAATGATAATATTGTAATAATAACAAGATTCAATTATAAGAAGTAGTCAAAGAAATAATATTGAAGTAAAAAGTATTATATACAGAGAACTAATAAATCATTAATGAATAGTAGGTGAGGCTAACTTTTTAGACAGCTTACTAAGGAGTTACTGCGAAGCTGAGGCATGCCACTAAGCTACTCCTACTTTGTAGAATACCTGCAGAAAGCCAGGGAGAACGAGCATGAGATGATACTATGATATCAGTCACCTTCAACAGTTATGCAGAAGATCTGCATCTTCCTTCTGTCATTCACTAACGTACATTGCTCATCCTAGCAGCCCTCGATATTATCGTGAGGTTTTCGTAATATATTCTCATAGATACAATTCGCTGTAATGGAATTAGATGAGCAATATTTTTGACAATCTCTATTCACACATAAAAAGTTATTTTCAAATTGAGGGACAATTTCATTCCCGCTCTAAAAATGTAAAAAATAATGCCCCCATAAATTTACAATAGGTTGTAGTGAACGAAATAGACAATTTTTATAAAACACAATCACCATTTTTCACGGAAAGTTCGTATACTATCAGAAAACTAATACCAACTTCTTCCATCGCTGATTGCACTCAGCAGCCAACTTACAAATTTCAATTTTTATGTCAGTGTAGTCAAGAATCTCAAGAGGTACCCCATGAAATTCATACAATATTATCATTTTTAAACACTCACAAAAAGTAAAATTATAAAATTTGGATATATTATGCCGTACTAGAAACGAATTTCGCCTGCTGGAGACAAGATGCGCTATGTAGAACAAGATAAAACCATTCACATTGTATTAAAATTATTTCAGATGAGACTGGTTGAATGTATTAGTAACTTGTCTCCTCGGCGCTAAGAAGATTAAAGGAGAAAATACGACTTAAGTTGTCAGAGCCTTGTAATGACTTCGTAGAGGATAAGGCATTGTTTTGTTACAAATGAATAAATAATAACTAAATGTCTCCTCAGCGGCGCCTGTAAAATCGATAATTTTATCAACACACGCAGAACCCTGTAGTTTGCTTAATCGATTTGTTACGTTCAGTGGAGCTCTATCTTCTGTCTGAGATTAGAATATCGGTAGAATGTCGACGCCGCCGAAGTTTATTCTCACTGTTTCGAGTGAAGAGAGAATAGTTAAACTTGTAGGACAATAATTATGCGAATATTATTATTATTGACAATAAATTTTTCGTAATATTTATTAGTATTCACTAATACATGGCCGACGTCTCGATGCTAGTTTGACATCATCTTCAGGGCCGCTGCTATATTTTTTGAGATGATCTAAATATCCAAAAATTAATACCCATAATTTTTTTTAAACCAATAAAAACATCACTTGTTGTAAGGATGAAATAGTGAAGCAAGCTCCCCATTGTCTAGAGCCTTCCTTCATGATAACAATTAATTTTTTTAATTAAATAAATTTTTAATTGTTATCGTGCCTCTATGAAGGAATGCTCTAGACAATGGGGAACTTGCTTCACTATTTTATTCTTACAAGTGATCTTTTTAATCGTTTTTAAAAGAAAATTTAAGTATGGTTTAAGTGTAAAATGCTAAATATAGCTAATACGGATGAGTAACAATTAAAATTGACTGCTAATCAGTAGATGTGAATCTTCACTCGCATAACTGTTGACTGCGAAATTTACTGACGTGTCTGCCAGAGATCAGTTGCGTTACGTGAGACGAACAATCTACTGAACGAATCTGAATCTACGAGACCGGATCGTGGAAGGAAAAATATACAAAAACTTTGAAGAACATTGTTTTCATGTACATAACCTAAAACCCAAAGAATTCAGAGGTCTTAACAACGAGCTTTGTATATTTCCGTGTAATGTATACGTTCCTTCTGCCTGGATTTTGAAATAATTCGTAATGACATATTACTCTGCTCTACTGAAAACTGCGTATTTTTGTAGATTTTCTTCGTGGTGTTCAATTTTTGTAATCAAGAAAAGTGAAAATTTAATAAGAGTAAAGAAATATGGAAACTAAACAAATATTAATTTAGAATTCTGAATAAGGACCCCGGGTGACGCCGGGGAGAAACAATACGAAACAGACATGTTGACAAGAGTTTTAATATCAGAACGTCCAGTAATGGCTGTTTTAAGTTTCTTTTCATATTCCGGGCAAATCTGGGTAGTTTGCTACTATTACATAATTTATCATTTCTTTTAGACTTTCCTTCGATTAATATGTTTAAACTTTTTTTTTGTTATTCGTGTAAACAATGGAGTTAAGCTATGCTACCTTATGGGCGGGATATTGTGTGATATCATATACNGTTAAGCTATGCTACCTTATGGGCGGGATATTGTGTGATATCATATACCTTTTGAATGTGGATTTCGTATTTTCTCAGTCAAATGTATGTTTCCGTATTGGTTGAATTTTCGACGATGACCCAAGTGTTCCACTCAACTTTCCAAAATTGCAATTTGTAACGAAAGCACTAAAAGTTTAACAAAAAATAAATCATAATAAATTATAATTAGTAAACGAGATGACTAGAATAATTCGTAAACTAGAAAATGAAATATTTAAAAGATCAATCGATATCAAAATATTTATCATCACTGTACATAGTACACTTATAAACATAATATCTACGCATATAAGTATAAATTGCATGAATTATCTTCTACCTTAAACTCAGTGCAATAGCCATTTAGGTAGGTATAAAAAACCCTCCTCCAAGATTTTTGCAGTTCTCAATTTGCAGTGTGATTTGCGACCTGTGTGCAGTTGTACGTACAGGAATGCGATTTGGCAAGCTGTACGCAGAATTAACAGAACAATCAAAATGTTTTTATTCATATTTTCAAAATTGTGAACTTTAAGAAATCGAAAGTGGTGCGCGGTGTGTAAATGAAGACGGAATGAGTTGTCCAGAAATAGGCTTCTATTCCCAATGCATTCAAAGTCAAATCTGAAGTTTGGTTTCGATACATCAATTTGTTCATGAGTTATCGGGGAACAAAATTATGAACGTACACACTCTCACATACGACATTGGACATAATCGCCAACATTTGAAAATAGACTCTCTCGGAGCCAATACGTAAAGAGGTCTCAAAAATTTTTATTCCACGCATTACAACGCTTTCCTTACACCCTGTGGGTAATTGGAAAGTAAAACATTACGCGCGTTCTCCATTATCTCTTCCCTGCGCGTGTATTATTTGTTGCGCATTTATTCATCCGCACCGCTGTCACGATGTGTATATACTGCGAAGCGGGACGGACGATTTAAAACTCTTGCAAAACCCTGTTCATTTGCAGGCACCTTGTTTATGAATGCTAATCGCAATACATTACACACTGTTAGATGGCATTGACGATAACACCGGAGAAGTTGCCTACTTTCCTTTGTCGATTGGAAGGCAATTGGATTTATATGTAGGCTGAGAATAAAGTTGCATATTTTTGCTTGTCATTCGTGGAGTTGCTTGAATGTCTATGTAGATTTGCGAGTCGTATTATATCTATTATATCTTAAAGTATGTTGATCACCATTTGCAAGTCAAATGTGATGGCGAATTCAAAGGTTAAGGATAATGACCGTATTTTCCATCTCGCTATTTTTGCTTTATAGTTTCGAATAGTTTTACCTAAGAAATAAGTGATTTACATACTAGGTATTAGAAATCAAAATATAGGTGTGTGTCACATAATAGTAATGATATTTTGACAGAATTGGAACTACGTACGATTGAAAATTCCAGTTATTAAGTCTTTTACTCCCCTTGTTCTTTCATAATTAGTTCAATTCATAATTATTTATAAATCGATAAATTCTCTTGTTTTTCTTATTAATTATGGCGAACTGCTTAAAGTTTTCCGTGCATAAAGGCTGCAGTACTTTTAAAATAACTTATAACAATTTCAAACACTATTTTCTTGCATGATTGTTGCGTCTTATGATTCATATTAATTTAGTTTTATGTGTACTCAACTTTGGCACGGTTCTGTTCATTATTTCTGTAGCCCCATCCTGGCCCGGGTTTTTCTCCGTTTTTCCTTCGGGTAGAGGCGGATTTCTTTTAAAGGTTCTCTAGGCTTTGTCTAGGGGCATGTTTATTGTAACAATAAATCGTGAATTTAGTGTTATTTCAATTCTTATGATTTTTAAGTACCATACTCAGAATAATCTGTAGTTCGATAATAATTTGTACATGTAAAATAGTTTGTGTGTGTTAAATTACACACATGTTGATATTCTATTAGTATTATAACTCGTCGCTAACTTTTTATTTTATATAGAAATNCATACTCAGAATAATCTGTAGTTCGATACTAATTTGTACATGTAAAATAGTTTGTGTGTGTTAAATTACACACATGTTGATATTCTATTAGTATTATAACTCGTCGCTAACTTTTTATTTTATATAGAAATTTTTACAGAAATTTTTGAATCCGCCTGTGCCTTAGGGCCATTGATCGGAATTGATGGGATGGTCCCTTGCTTGCTTCCAGAGAGTAAATTAGTTTATTGTCCTCCACGTCGTCATACGCAATTTGTAACGGCTTTTTTGACAATAAATTTAAATTTAATTTAAGATGTAAAGAGTCGATTATATGCATCCAATAGTGAATGGTAAGAGTATTATGTTTGGAGAATATTTGGTAGAACGTCACAGAGACTCTTTGACGACGAAACAGAATGTGATACGCAATACATATAACTTCACCTAAAATTATTCAATATGTCTACATAACACGAATTGCCAACTTCTACGAATTTAAGTAAAATCCAAATAAATATTAATGCAGTACAAGTTACAAAAGTATTATTGGCTGTAAAAAATATACGTTTATAACTCAACTCCGACACAAAGTGATATTCGTTCCCACACTCGATGCAGAAAGAACAGAATAGCGCGACAAGAGCAGTGACTGTAATTGTTGGCCAATGTTGCCGATACATTTAAGTTCTTAAAATTTCGAAAGTACTACCTACATCACGTGAGGTACACTTATCATCCACTTATGGACGATGGCGAGGTAAAAGCGTTGGCTACACTGTGTACAAGTCCTATACGAACATCAAGCCAGTTACACTGGCAATAAATGAATAAATTAATCAATAATTTATTGTGAAGAGAGCAGATAGAAACCGCCTATGACGGCGTTGAGGACAAAAACTAATTTCCTGCTACTACTTTACAATAAAGAAATAAAGACAGTTTATTAGTGCATCGTTCCCCTTCACGTTTCTTCTGCTTGTGTTACACTTTCTGTGAGTAAAGTTACATGACTCTGAGTATACTCTCTATCGGTACGTCTTGGCACATCGAGTATTTTATCATTAAATTTTTAATGTCTTCTCTACTGCTAGCAATACTTCTTTATTTACGTTCTGTATTCAGCGAGACAATAAAACGATATCCACTTGTGGGTTTATTGGAATCAATAATTAACTGTTATTTGCTCATTCAAACAAAACAAAACAGCAAATTAAAAGTATTAAATCGCGGAACAAATGTTGAAGGTTTTAATTCTTGAACATTTGTATCGACTGGCAACGAGAGATTTACTTTCTCGTCTTCGAGTGTATGTCTAGGAAACTGTGACACGTAGACGTATTTCACTGCCATTTGCGTTTCATGCAAATGTTTGTGGCGAAATGCATTTAAAAAATAATATCATACACTAGAGGAATACGTGCTTAATTCCAGATTCAGTGTAGAAATCTCGTTAATTTTTCAGACGAACGAGCATCCGGATAAACTCAGTAAACTTATACTCTGGACAGGGACTAGTTTTTGTAATATATCAGTAGATCAATGCGACTTGGTTTAATGTATTCAGTGATCCCAATAATCTGCTGAATAAAAAAGTTCCTCGTGTAAAATAAATTTGCATTTTTGATGTATTCGATTTCACGTTTTTTCAACTGAGATTACGAACAGCGTCTAATTCTGCCTCTCGTTGACCTTGAGGAGTCATCACTTTGACGGAAGTGGTTTTTGCTCGACAGAGTTATGACGTTCTCTCTCTGTCTTCGTCCCCTCCTCCACCCCCTCCACCCCCCTCCACGCCACGAACACCTTCCCCCACCCCCATTCCCCTCACAAACTCAACCGTCGCACTTTGGTGTATTTGCCTTCGACTTCTCTTTAATGTCTCTCCGGTGGCAGCGTTCTTGTTCTTCACCAAGTTCAGTTCCCGGTGGGGCCAGAATATCCCAGTTCATACAGCTGTCACTACTGAAAAGCAAACGCTCCTTCCTCTATCCACCTCCTGCTACTATCAATAACTCTGAACTATCACTAACCACTTGTAGTAACGTCCACGTGGGCCAAGTTGTTGGTAAAGCCAGCTAAGAGGCCCACCTACTAACAACAGCCCTTACCACCCAACTCCCACCTCCTATCGCTCCATGTAGATAAAGCTTTAATAGCACTAAGCTACATTTCCCACTTGTAATTTCTACAATTAACCTTCTTTTTAGTCAAAAGTACTAATAATTGCTTTGTATCATATATATTGCCAAACACTCTTTATAGTAGTATGTTTGTGTATATTGACATATCTTCCTAGATTTTTTAATTAAAAAATTCAAAAATATTTTTTTGTAAATATGAATGAAAAAGTAATTTGCAGGTTTAATGTACTAAAAATGATATTATATTATTTGACTAAAGTAAAAAAAGAGAAAAGTTAGAGTTGTTGTATTTGTATCATTTATGTATACATGTTGATCTAGGAGTAGTAAATATTCATAAAAAGGTGTTGGGCAACTTTGGGCAAAATGTTTCTTTTAGGACCTGTTCTTCATAATCTTATATTAATGCAGTTGTCTCAAAGTTGCGCGACAGACCTCGACACACATTTAAAAATTTACATTAAATCTAAGCTTCCGAAAAGTTGTTTAAAAAGTATTTAAAAAATAAGGATAACTTAGAAAGACAGTTATTTTAATTCTAATGTTAATAAAATATAAATAACAAAACAACATATCTTTATTTATCGCTGTGTAAAATTTGAAGTCAATTTAGCGATTTAAACAGGTAATATAATTTTATTTCTAAAACGTTACAAACTCTAAAAACTGTAATTTAAGGTCATCTGCTAACATACAAACCTGACAATAAATCTGCGATTGCAGACGCCAGATTCAACCAATTTTCCGGAAATTAACGTTGTTAGACGCGCCAGTTAATAAGCTTTTCGGTGATATCAAATTTAATGTTACGAAACAAATTTGCTTTTTTCCTTTTTATCCGGATTTTGGCCTCAAATACTCCACTGTGCGTCGCCGAGTCTGTCGTGCGGGGACGTAACCTCGCCGAGGAAAAGGTCACGGTTGTAAAATCACCCGGCCGACGTTTGTAACCCGGAGTTTCAAAACCTTTTCGGCTAATTACAGGGTGACGTGTAGAGATCGGATGTAGAATTGGGCTGGAGGATTTGAAGGACGGCTTTCGCTCGCGGATCTGTTCGTCTTTTCACAATACTCTGTGCTCTGTGCTTAATGAGCGATTCTTGCTCTGCGGTGAATGGATGTGGCTTCGTGGAGTGGTAATCGCAACCAATGAATACTCTAAGGAATCAAAATAAATAAATAATTTAAGACTAACGACCTTATAATAATAATAATAATATGTATTGTGATATTAAGTGCATGCCGTTTCTTTATGTTGAAGTGCGTGTCCGGTGTTAATAATAATAATAATAATAATAATTCATTAGTCTACTAGTGAGCAGTGCTCGGTGGCAGATAGCAAAGAATACATACATCATAAAATAATACGAAGTTAAAAAACAAATCATCAATATCTATAAAATACACACACAAACGGAATAAAATGCATAAAAAATTATTACACATGGTTACAACGAGAAAGAAATTAGATTTAAGGAATTAATTGTCTACATGAGGCTCATGTGTGCGTATATTCACATACATACACAAACACATTTTCGCTTACAAACTGTTACAGAAACACACTCATACGTGCAAACACGCTCAATATACACACATGTCATTACTCCTAATTAATTAATAACTATAAAAAATAAAACCAAAACAGAGTTGCTGAGAGCAATCATTTACACTACTTTCACTCTGAGCATTTTCTATACCCTTAGACTCCAATCACCTCACTACACTTCACATGTGATCCTATTTCAACGAAGCAAGAAGACGGTTGCGGAAATATTTTACTCTTTTATCATAAATCACAAGAACAGCAGAACAATAACGTCTGTCGAAAAGAATTGTATTCATTATCACATTCATTATATTAAGTCTTTGTCCATCATAAGGTCGTAACGCTTTAATTATTTATTCATTTTGGTTATATTATGGACGTTAATTACTATGGAATATAAGGAATACTACGTTCCATTTTAAAATATGCAGCTTCTATCCCTGAATGATTAAGGCTTTAGTTATTGTTTTGTAAAACTACAAAAAAAAAAAAAAAATCAAGGTGAAATATCAAGATCCATAAAGGTTATTAAAGTTCTAGAATGTTTCCACAACATTTGGTTTGACCTGAGTGAATTGCTCTCTCCCCAGTCACCAACGTTGTAAATTGGACTAAAAGTAATTACTGTGCCAAATTTTTGTTTCGACGAAAATTAGCTTTGATTATTTGCTCTAACACGGCATTCTTTATTGTTCTTATGCGACCCATAGAATTATATTTTTCATGGTTTGCATTCGATCATTAAATTATGGTTTGCAATTCAAGAATTTCAATATTTTAATCTACACAGTGTATTATTATAAATATATAAATAAATTTATCGTCAAAAAAAGCAGTATAAACTGCGTATGACCAGGTAGAGGACAATAAACTAATTTACTCTCCAGAAGCAAGCAAGGGACCATCCCAACAATTCAGATCAAGTGCCCTCAGGAAAAGGCGTATTTACACTTCAGCATAGGATTTAACATTCCTATTAAATTGCATCGTAAATTTCTTGAAAACTAATTTTGTGGAATTTGGAAAATTTGTCCATTTTTTTCATTATTCTGAAGGAGAATACTTCCTTACACTTTATTTACTTTTTTGTAAGATAGAGAAGTTTTAATATTTGGAGATTTTCCGTATGTTTTATGAGTTACGCATACACCAGAAAAAGGTCATCAGTCGATTTGTTTTAGGTGTAATGGATGCGAAATATGGTTTCACGGAGAATCGTATTTTAACCCACACATCTCAACATAAAATTGTATTTTTCGATCGGGACATTCTTGACCTCTTGTTCATTTAACTGTAATTTGTGGAGATTAGGACACAAATTTTTAAAAAAATTAAAATTCTCTTAGCACTTGCCAACGTTTTGATAAGTGCGTATTATTATCAGGAATACAATATAACTATAACGCGTGAAACTACTCTTTTAAAATGCAATATATATAATCTGTGTGTGTGATCTATTACCAAGAAATTGAAAGTTAAATATTATTTTTGTTGTTATGGTGGTAAGCCTGAAGAAAGAAAATGCCTCCGAAACGAAAATCAATGCCAATGAAGCAGAAATCGCAAATGTCAACATACAGCATTCGTGAGCGTATTCCTGGCGCACCTCTCAACAGAGAGAAAGAAAAAAATATATCTCCGCATCCAGAGGTCGTGCAAGGGTTGGGCCCCGTCGCACGCCTTCTGGGGCAGTCGGTACCGTTCTGCTTCGCTCGCGAGAGTGAGAGAGAGAGAGAAATATGAAACAACTTTCCAATAGCTTGTGCGACCTTGCGCGTGAGGGCCCGAGATTAAGTGAAATAAAGTGGACTACACGAAATAAACAAGGGGAAGTAGCTTGAAATATTATGTTGGAGACGTTTTTTCAGCGCGAATTAGAGCTGCTAACTATGTAGTGGTCCGAATGTCCCATTTAAATGATATGCGATTTCGAATTCGGAATGTGGAATGATTTGTCTACAGTTCGTGAATGTGGATTACAAATTGCGTTAGGGTACACACGTTATTTCGTGGTTTCACTCTGAACTTTGATCTTCGTATTGGGCAGTGGAAACACAGCTTAGATTGTGGATGCAGCTGCCCGGTCAAAGGTTAGGCATACTTCTTGTCAACAAATCCAATTCTGCTCTAGTCAAATCCCTCATTCACTTGAACAGGGAAGACCTCATGTGACTGAGATAGGACTAATCACTGGACACGGCGATGTTCTGAAACACCTAAACACGGTAGGGCTGTGCAACAGAGACGTAACGTGCCGTTTGTGCGGGGAGACTGAAGAAACTGCCCGTCACGTTATCCTGGACTGTGAGACTCAGAAGGCGAGAAGAAGAACGGTCTTTGGAGGTTCTATACCAGGACAAAACTTTGATCCTGACATTGGCAGGAAGGTTCCTTCCCTAGTCAAGGGCACAGTGATTTTAGGACGCCGTTACTACGATCGCGTGGACCGCACACAATAGACTCTTCATAGCCAGTCTGAGCCTGTTTAGAAGCCCTCTTCTAAACTAAACTAAATTGATCTTTGGAAGGATAGGGACTGTTTAGTCGATGTCTACGTGAGTGGAATTCGAGATCAAATTTACAAGACTCACTCAGTGCGAGAAAGTGTTAAAAATTTTAATGTAAAAAAAAATAATCATTTTAAATCATGGAATCTGAGGATCAGTCAATATAAATACAAATTAAATGCTATTCGTTGGAAAGCGCATCACTTGAGAACGGCTGGACCGATTTGGCTAATTAAAAAACCTGGTCGTAATAAGGTTTTTAGGGTAGCAAAAATTGGAAAATTCGGGGAGAAATGGAAGTGCTTTTTTATATGGGAGTTTTGTATGAACTGAAGATCGTAACTCACGATTAGATCGAGATTCTTTTTTTGTTTTGTTCGCTATGGTCCTGAATACGTTTTCAGAAGAAAAAAAACGGAATAATTACAAAGGAAAGTCGGAAAATTTGGACAAGCTGCAAAAATCATAATTTTTGAATGCACTCTCGGTCATAACTTGCGATAGGAACGACATATTTGGTTAATTCTATTTTGTTTTCCTCAACCATTTCTCGTTAGGTTCCTCCGTGGCTAAGGTGGAATTACCCTAGTTCAATTCCTGATGGGGGCCAGAGAAAAATTGTATCGTTTCACATTAATGTTCCAGTTCTTATCGCTCTGACAACTGAAAAACTAACCCTCCTTCCTCCACCCACCTCCTACTATTATCAAATACTCTATTGCCAACAACTCCTACTAACCCCTCCACGTGGGCCAAGTTGTTGGTAAACCCAGCTAAGCGGCCCACCCACTATAACAATGGCGTACCACTCAACTCCCACCTCCTATCGCTCCATGTAGATACGCTTCAATTGCACGCTACATCTCCCATTTACAAATACTACAATGAAAAACAAAAACATTTTTCTCTGAGAAGAAGAATTTGAACCTACGCTTAGCGCACGGGCCATTTTGTGAACACTTACGATCGATCGGACCAGCACGGGTTGGAGGAGGCCAAATGTTGCCCGACGAATGAAACTAATGAGTTATATTTTTTATCTGTACCGCAATCTCTTTATTGTCATCAACATTTTTATTATTTCAAGCTGGAAAAATTAAAAGTACGAAGCGTGTCCGGAAAGTAAGTACCGTTAAAAAAATCTCATAAAACCATTTTTTAAAAACAAAATTTATTTGTACGTGAAAGAGCATTTTCTAAACTATTCTACATAGTTGCCACCATTGTTCAGACATTTGTCATAGCGGGAAATAAACTTTTCTATGCCCTCTTCGTAGGAAGATGCCGCCAGTGAAGACAGCCACTTTTGAACAACATTTTTTGCGTCGTCATCGCTGTCAAAGCACCTTCCTCCAAAATCATGCTTCAAGTTCAAGAACAAGTGGTAGTCAGATGGTGCGAGATCGGGGCTGTACGGCGGGTGATCGAACGGCTCCCAACCGAGTTGTTGAATAAGGTTTTGAGTGACACCATCATAATGGGGCGTGCGTTGTCACGTTGCAACACAATGCTTTGACTGAGCATTCCACGCTCTTTGTTTTGAATTGCGCGCCGAAGTTTTCTCAGTGTTTCACAGAATGGTACCGCATTGATGGTTTCACCTCTGGGAAGGAACTCAACAAGCAGAATGCCCTGTCTGTCCCAGAACACAGTGCACAGTGAACACTTCACTTCCGGCGGGCTCAGAAATTGTCTTAAACATTTTGAACGATCACTAACGAATGTAAACAACACAATCCGGCTGTAATGAGGTCACTGAGAAGGCGATGAGCCAGAGAGACGAGAGCGCATGCGCGGAACTGCGACGGTAGCGCTGCGTTGGTGGTTGAATGAAACGGTACTTACTTTTTCCGGACATGCTTCGTATATAAAAAAAAAAGACAATATTTAATATTAAAATAAAATGTTGTTTTTTTTTGGTGGGGCTTTAGGGTTCGTCAAATGTTTTCGTATTGTTATGTATGAATAGACATTTTTTGTTCAATTTCAATGTGTATGTGTAGACTCCATACCTAAGAAGAACGTCTTTAACTGCAGTCGTCGTGTCGTATTCTTTGTACTACATGTAATGTTCGTGTACTACATGTAATTAGCTGTGTGGCTTCTTTTGTGTGGCTTGTATTGAGTTGTGGTTTTAATTATGTGTGTGTCTTGTGTTGATGATACACCTCTCTGTCACTCAGCAGGACGAATCCATCTCCTTCGATCCGAACTTCGCCCCGCTGAGTGCCCGTCCCTATCCTCCAGGAGGAAGGTGGGCTCTACTATCTAACTTCGGTTGCTTTTCACATCCTTCTTCTTGTGGTGTGGGGTTTCTTCTTCCATTCTTTCGTTGTCTCTTCCTTGATTTTGTTCCAAGCTGGGTTTGGTGTTGTCAAGTTTGGGGGTTTCAGGTTGAGGGTTTTAGTATGTCTTTATGGTCAGTATTGCTGTCTTTTCTTTGTGATTTATTGTGTCAAGGTTCGGGAATTATCGTAGTCTTGTCTCATCTTTATCCAGTTAGGTTTGTCTTGTCTTATAAGTATTTTTCTTAGTTCTGTCTGGAATTTTTGTCTCTGTTCTTGGTGTAGTGGTGTATGAGTAGACATTATCAAACACCATTTTCTGTTTTCTCTCACTGGACATGTGACGTCAAATATTAATTACGATAGAATATGTTTATTATTCACATCGCCAACGTTTGATGAAAAATTTGATGTGAAATGTACTATGACTCGCGGGCCGTCGAAAATGTTTCGTAGACCGCATACGCTAGTTGGAAAGCGCTGTTCTAAATCATAACTTAAAAGTTTGTTACCAACTCGAACGTTAGCACCTCGACGCCTCAAGCGTTAAGCTGACATTGAATGTCGCGTGATCTTGGCTCCAACCTCTCGCGTGTTAATTGCTTGTTAAGATGCTTCTGGATGCTTACGACCACCGAGTGTTTTTCACGTTCCAAGAATGTATGAAGATAAATTTTACATTTTCACCGACGAGAATTAATTGATAAGTTCCGAGTTTTGTCCTGTTTCGCTCAAGTGAAGAATTTTCTGGACGATGTGTAATTCAGCATATTACTCAGTAATGCGCAATAATTGTAAATTGATACAATTAAGATTTTTTAATCAGTTGTATAAAATATTGAAGAAAATGTACAAAATAATTATTATTGAAAATAACTAATTAAATTTTTCGTGTTAAAAATAAATGAGAAGACCAAACATTTTGAGACATATTGGAAAATAAGAGGTTTTTCTTTAGAAATATATTAAAAGACTCCTTAACGCGTGTCACCCTACACGTTGTACATTAAAGATATACTGTTCTTCCACATTTGTTGTCATGTGTCGCTGATACCCAATGGGTACAACGGTACAGACATGTGAAAACTCTGACTGCAGAGCAGTGGCGGATCTAGGGGGGCTATGTATGAGATATATTGGACCTGAACTCTTAACAGATAAAATTCAAGTTGATAAATGGCATACTTTGTAAAAGTGTTACCAGATTAATAATTTGTGTTATTAGTTATAATTGTTATTGTTATTAATGATTCCGAATTAATGAAATTAATAGTTCCAGGTTAATTTATTTAATAATACCGTATTAATAACTTCAATAAATATTTTTATTGTTATTAATTATACCAGATTGTTAATTGTTAACTCCCCCAGGGGAATTACATCTAGTAAGTACGTGTTTGGCGAACACCGGGCCTCGAGCTGAGTCGGGCATTACTTCCACTTACTTGTGCATGGCTCGTTCCTTTCTCTTTCCTGACCTTCCTTGGTCACCTCTTGTTCATTTCGATCCCGACGCCATTGGGGTTAGGGTATCTTTCATTTTCCCCTTTCTTCTTTTTTAAAAATGTTTTAAGTAAAGACTTGAGATATGCTGGGATTTGAGTTTTGAGTTGTAATTCAGGAGGGTTTTTAGTGGGTATGGCTGAGTTATTCGGCGAGTCCCGGGGAGAGTCATGTTCGCTCTCCTTAGTGCGTAACTGCATTTTCCCTACCTGTACAAGTTTTTTGAGCTGTAATGACCTAGATGTTGAGGAGCCGTAAAGCCCCACAAAAAAAATTGTTAACTATTTATTTGATGCGTTTTATTTAATGGTAGTATTTATAAAATTTGTCTTTTAAAAACATAATTTTTTAAACAAAAATGCTCCTCAGTTATTCCGCTCCCTTGATTGCGATCTACATCCGCCACTGAAGCGGGGAAGCGTTGTACGAACAGCAGCGCAAATTCTTGCGCCTGTCCTCGTCCGCTTCTTTTAAACTCTAGTCCCCATGTTGTTTCGGTGGTCTATAAAAGAAAATATCCACATTCCCTCTTCTAATTTCAAATGGACACCACGAACTCAAATGCAACAACGGGGTGTGTTCGTTAATAAGGTTTTTTTTTGCTGCCACTTGACGTGGCGATGCGGTATCTGTATAGCGTAATCGCTGAATTTGGCGAAGTATTTGACGTATTCGCAAACATGCCATCCATACTTGACGAAGAAATAACTTATTCATACCAAATGTGTTACCTTGTACTAATGATGGACGTGTTGACAGAGGGAGAAGCACAATTTTTTAAAAAATTCATGTTATCAATAAATGTTGCATAAATATAAAGTCACGATATGACCATGGCAAACAAGGGACTGGTGGATGTTTATAATTCATGTGCCCAGATGTGACGATTCATTTGATATAATTTTAGAAGTCTTAAAACTGTTTCGTTATTCCAGTCCATCGAAATGTTGTGCATTGTTAGAAAAACGAACATTATAGACTACAAAAGGTCAAAAGTGTAGTTTTAAGAAGTAGAGATCTCGATCGTGAGCGCTCACGATAAACCAAATGTGGGCGGTACACGCAAATATTTGCCTTAATTGAGTCATTTGATGTGCGACTAAAAACCGACAAGGACGGATAGGGGTGTTCGCGTATTTGTCACAATAGAGCAAATACAGACAAATAGCTCCTCCCCGGCCGTGTTGGCAAATAGGCAATGCCAAAGTGTAGTGCAGTCATCAAGCATGACAAATCGTGTTAATCGAAATATACAGCCAATGACCTTGATGAATTCAAAGGCTAAAAGAAATAGATGATGTTGGTTACCTTTGTACCGCTCCCATTCGCCGATACAGGTGAGCAGGAAATTGGGGCGGACGGCGGCGTTAATGTCACGGCCGCTCTGACACTAGACGAAGAAAGAAAGCAACGGTCGACATAATGACGAAACGACAGGATAGGCTAACGAATGATAAATAACAGCGGCCCTGATGCTTACCCGGAGGATACGAGCGTGCTACACCGAACAACGCAAGAACTACTTCGGCGACGTTACAATTTTTACGACCAGACCTAAAGTGAGATTTTTCAACAGTAAGGACGCAATGTTCACTAACAAGCGAACTATACACCATTACTATACACCATTTTCATCCAGACCTACTAAATGATGTACAGTTGTGGAAGGCGAACGGATGGTGTAGTGGTCAACACCCTTGCGATCCAAGGCGGGAACCCCGGGTTCGATTCGCGGCTCGTCGCCATTTTCACCTGACCGGAAGTTATCTCATATCTTCTCCACGTGTAAAGTATACGCACGAATGTACTAGGTGCTTTTAGAACTGGCAATATTTATTCCAGGATTTCATGATCATTTTCAGTGCATCATTAGTGCGTATTCACTGAAATAAATAGAGGTATATCTTCTATTTTCTCGATTTCTTTTTTTTCTTCTTTTTTCTCCTTTTTTGTGACTAAGTCGAAATACAGAATATTATGAAAGAAGACGCCGCCGAATGTTCCAGGTTTATTCCAACATTGTTGAAACTTTGTCCGTAAGATTTGTTAATAGTTATTGCAATTCAAAGCTCATGAGAGAAATAACGCATTTACGCTAAGACTGAATGAAACATATAATCACGAAATTTATGAAACTGAGAAACAGATGCTTGATTTCATTTTGGAAATTTTTGATTACTTTACATTTATTTTCAAAAATGTTAGTTTTGAAATAATTGGCGATGACTTGAAAACATACAGAAGGAAACTTAAAAAGAACGAATTTCCGGAATTTTATCAGGTTCGCAATACGGGCTACCATGCAAAGATCATCAATGTAGATTTTTTTGTCTTGTACTAGTACGGAGTTTACTTTGTGTATTGATAGAAGTCATTTGGTCAGAAAAAATTTCATGTTTATCGATAAAAGATTTGATTTACGAATTACTACCCATTCCTCTCATATATAAATTCATTTTATTTGACTGTATCCATGTTTATTGACTCGCTTTAAGCTTAGACATAAAGTTCATGTTTATTAACTCACACGTAGGTTTTTATGCTCCAGTTTTCAGGTTTTTTAATCTTTTTTACTACAATTTATTTTATGTCAAAAAGATTTTATCATGAACTTCTCTTTGGTTTCCATGACCTGAAGGAATATTTAGCAACTGTCTTACAAACCCGTGGTTATTTCTAACACTATCTTTCTGGATGGACATCTTGAGATAATATAATTTATTGAATTCGTTCAAATAGGTTTTTTTGTAACATATCCATTTCGTCTATCATAAACATAAAGGCTCGTAAAATTGACGTTTAGGTAATTCACGAATAGATGACTAAGAAAATATTAAAGCAAGATACAGTATTTTATACCTCACAAACAATTTCTTTCACTCAATACAACTAACAACTACTGACAATATTTGTTGAGTGTTTACTAGAAATGTATTTTATCCCTGTAAGGATTTATCATTTATAAATATAATTTATCCTGGTGGGGATCTCTCTACGTGTTGAAAACTGAAAAAATTAGCTAACTTTTTGGATTATCTAAAATTTACTGCTAAATTTTTCCTTTATTGAATTCGTTTGACATTGAGGTGACCCGAACAGATCCTATTCCTTGGTCTTCCCCTATGTCCGAAATGTTGGAACTATTTGAGCGACTAACTGCTACTACATCGAATACATGATCTCTTTAAAGAAGAAAGACTGAGGACTTCGTATTACATAAATTTATATTGTGGAACAATTCACGTGCATGAATGATAGGAAGTCGATGGATTCTAATTCTCACATCTGTAGTCATTAACATACTTTTTATATTTATTTCGTCTCGTGTTTAGAATTCAGAAGGATCATTCATGTAATAAATGAGCTTGTAGTTGTAGGTACCTGTGCAACCGATATTTGTGGTGTCTCATGTTATGATGTGTATCTACTTTACGGATCGTAGGACAGAAGGGTGAAAGAGTACGAAGAGGCGAGTGAGGGCGGACATCAATTGCAAAGAATTGCCCGGAGACGTTTCCTCAATTGCGCAGAAAGCCGACCGTCTTTGGGATTGGGATTCTCAGAATCGAGTGTCTCAAATATCGATGTATATACATAACGACATGGAAATAATAACAAATTGTCTTCCATGTAGCTGCGGAATTTCTCCAACTTTCTAACTAATGGTTTTCATGTCCATTTGTTGGAGGGTCCAAATATATTATGTAACATTAATTAAACTAGGATAATTTTTAAATTTATCTGTCATTGAATAAATGCTAATTTTCAATTACGAAGCTTTACAAATTCGATAAAACCTTTAATTTTATGTGATTTAAACCCATTTTGTTGAATATTGTTACATCTGTTCTACGAAGTAAAATATTCACATTCTACGTAAAACCTTCATACATCTTTCTCTTCTTTTTGCTTGAGCAACTTTTTTACCTGAAATAATTTTAAATATATTTTATTGGTAATCCGGTTCGACCTCGAAACCATAGGACCTACCTATTTTAATTTGGATATAGAAATATGAATGAGTACTTTCCTTCTTCTGAGTACCTGCCTCAACCTCTCTGCAATAGAGAAGGTGTTTAAAGGACCTTCTTTGGTGCTCAGCGCAACTGAGGCACATTCCTACGCTATTAATCTGCGACCGCGAATGAACAAATAGGATGTTTCCGTCTCCCTGGCAGCGTTACTCGTCTTCCGATATATGGGAGCATAGGCGTGGGAGGACCTCATATTTAGTCTTTTCAATGCCCGAGAAAGAAGAACTGGAATTCATCTGACACTGCTCTTATGCAAAATGTGAAATGATCCAACCAATCACTATCGCCCGTATGAGCCGTTGACGGATCGAGAACACTGTCCCCCCCCCACTCCATCACTAGAGCGAGCGAGGACTCAGGTCTGTCTGTCCGTCGCCTTGACATTTGGGTCGTTACTTGGTTCGCCGCCATTTGCATGGAGCAAGCGAGCAACTAAGCAAGCAGGCGCCGCCCGGCAAGGGTGCGGCCTCGCTCTGCTCTGGAGGTGCTTCACCTCAAGACCTTGACGGCCCTTACACGTTCATTCACATGTTTCACATGAAATTTCTCTCTCTCTCTCTCTCTTTTGCATTAGTACTTACACTCGAAGTAATGTTTCTTCACTTCCAGAAATGTAACTTAAGAAAAAAATCTTCAACGGAAACTTACTTATTTTATTAGTTTATTGAATACCTGCTGATTACTCGGCGTTGCCTAGACCGACGAACACACACCGGAAGCTTCGCAGATCGAATTTTTGCTTTCAATGCAGCTGCGGCAGTGAGGTTGCACCATTTCATTAAAA
>NNCF01129991.1:0-12402 GCA_002313205.1 Laupala kohalensis
AGTGTACATCATAATGCCGGATAAAAATAAATTAAGAAAATTGATGCATCCACAACGGCAACGAACAATGAATCTTGTTGACGCTATAACTGCTTCGTGAGAAACAATTTATGAACTAGGACACGCACTTCAGGCGAACATGTTATAATTGTAATAATTATGAATTGTAATAATTGTAATAATTATGAATTGTAATAATTGTAATAATTATGAATTGTAATAATTATTAAAAAACTATGATAATTGTTGTAATGACGAATCAAAAAAAAAATTAAATCATAAAAATTCCGTGTATACAGAAAAATTGGGTTATTCAATATTCAGATGGTACTGTACCGGTCACGTAACAAGCCCGCCGCTGAAAGTTAACAGTACAGAAAAGTGGAGCCTAAGTTTTGATGAATGGGCCGTTACCGCCTCGCTCTGACACCGTTGCTTTTAGATGCAGAACCTTGACCAAAGCTCTATAATGCAGATGACACCATCACGGGATTGGTGGGGGAAACGCGTTAAACACGAACACACTAAGAGGAGAGAGGGGGGTCCACAAAGGGGCACTTGTAACTAAAACTTCACTAAGACTTTGGAACAGAAATGGCGATGTTAAATATGGAAGAAATTTATCAATGGAGTCAATTGAAAACGAGCTCTGCGTTGTATGTTCAGGGTGTAAGATATACGGATGGCAGGTGCTTGGAAAAAATAACGATTCTAGGCTTCGAGAACGATTTATATTGTGGAACAGAACATAGAAATTTTAATGTCTCGTATCTTACAGGAGAATTTATCACACCCTAGAAACATTCTCTACTTATTTTTTATTGAACTGCAGAAATGAAATTATTTTAAAAAAGCGAACGTGTTCGATAATACAGGAAACGTCTTTTATTTTATTTTTCCAATTTCAAAGTAATACATTTAAAGATACAATCCTCACTCTCTACATAGATATTCGAGGAACTGGGTACTTTCATAGTTAGAGAGAGAGATTCATTTACATATAGAAACCACAATTTGCTGTAACACGTTTAGAAAAAGTAATACACTAGTCATAAAGTAACCAACGCAACAAAAATGTATTAAACAAAATATTAAAATTATTAACTGATATAAAATTTAAGAAAAAAGTTGTTTTAGTATTTTATAAAATATTTATCTACAAATTTCCCCCTATTACATCCTAGTAATTTTATCTATTCGCATCCCTTTCCCTCCCAAAGAGCATTAACCTCTGACGTTGTCCTGAATCCACCAGGAACTTAAGAGAATTAAACTCGATCTGAAATGACATGAACGACAATCGTTATAAACTGAAATACCATCGATATAAAGAAAGAGTCGTATTGGCGTAGAGAAAGAATAACTATTAAGGCAAACGAATCAACTCTCTTTCCTTTCGTCGTTATAGAGATAATGTTTTGAGAGAATTCTTATAAAGAAAGGCTACTGTATTTCAGGAGAATAAAGTGTAGTGTTTGTTTAGGTTAACAAAGTTTATCCAGGGTATGTTCCATGTCTGTACGTATAATACAGTAACTGCCCTTTCTGGTATTCTAAATTCTTGTTTCAAACTGTTACATGGTATTAAAATGAAATCTAACTCAGCGACATTCTCCAGCCCTAAGGAATAAGACTGTGAACGTTTTATTTATTTATTTATTTATTTATTTTATGCCATTTGGCGAGGTTCGGGCCATTCGGCTCGCCCTTCCACCTAACCGTAACTTGGAGAAGGGCTTTGGGAAGGAGAGATGTTGGGTTGCCACGGAACTTATGGAGTAGGCGAGGGAAACCCCAACTGAAAACCTCACCTAGTTCAGTCGAGCTTGAACACACGCTCTACCGCTCAGCGGGACCGTGGAGGTGAAGACGTTACCAATACACCACCGCTGTCGGTATTCCGGTTCAATAAAATGAACGTTCCGGTTCAATAAAAAAATTAAAAAGTAAAAAAATCCTTAGAAAAAAAGAGAACTTGAAGTCGCCAAAATAGGCGAGAGCTATTTTGAAGAAGATATTCCAAATTGAATATAATTCCCTTTTCTTTTTTTCTTCTTTTTTTTTGAAAAATGTATCTCTATTTACCATCTTGAAAAAAGTTTCAAGATAAAATTCGTTCTGTTAAAATCCTTCAGTTGTGCAACTCTTTTCTAATGCAATATTATCACTGTTCACATTTTCAGCGTACCCTCCTAACAGCGTAGCGTCTTCCCATGGCAGACCAGTCCAGAAGACAGTAAAATTTTAAATACGTCCCACGACAGTTTCTTTGTGTATTTTTGGAGTGCGTTGTGTTGAGTACGTGATACAAAAAATAACATATTATATACCAAAAAAACAACACCGAAATTTGCGGATAAAGGTCTTGTAAAGTATGTGATATGAGTGAATTTGATCTGATGTATGCCAAAACGTAATATTCGTAAATATCATATACAATCAGGTGATGTTTTATCATATTTGAGGTGAAAGAATGTGTACGAAAAATACAAAATAAAAGCACAATATAACCGACCAAAAATGGGCGTATTATTTACAACACATGATTGTGATTCTTCTTTAATCAAATATTATTTCCACTATAAATCACTCCTCCATCTACAAAACATACAATTCATAAGTGAACTTACAATTCTTAAAATGGGGACTAAAGTTTCTTCCGGCTAATATTGCGGAATACGCAAATGTACTCAGGATCTAATTGAAAATCTTCTCCCACAGTTCGCTGGAAAAACACAGTTCGTACTATTTTGAAGAAGAAGATTCGGCGAGTAATGTCGCATGAGAAATATTTTTTGTTCCTGTATAGAATCGAGACGGAAGGGTGTGTTAGGGAAACTTTGCACAAAACTGAAGCGCGCCATCAAGTCCAAACGTCCCGGAATGTTGAGGACGGCTTCATTCTGTTGCACGGAAATGCCCGCCTACATCTTGCCAAGGTTGTTTAAACCACGCAGCAGAAGTTTCGGTGGGAAGCCCTTACACATCCCGCAGATCTAACCCCGTGCGATTTCCATAGTTTTCGAGTTCTGAAGAAAGAAATTTTTGGCCGCCGACTTGCTTCGAACGAAGAGGTGCACGGCCTGGGTATAATAATGGTTCCATAGGCAACAGCAAAAACTTTCAGTGAAGGCATTGATCATCTTGTCACACGGTAGGATAAATGTATTAACAGTTGTGGTGATTACTTTTGAGTTAATAAACAGTTTACTTACTTTTTTTTTTCAACATGTCTTATTTTCATTTTTACTTTTTACATAATAAAATGAGTTACAATGACATCTCATTTGCTTGCTTGTTCGTGACAATATGAAATTGTAGGCTCTTTTTGAACTAAAATTGATTTTTTCACGGAAACCTCGGATTAAGCAGTCAAACGGATAATCGAGCATGATTTCGGTCCCGACCACACCGATTAAATGGGTTCTACTGTAATGTTTTTCTTGTTGGGACGTCGAGTGAAACCTTTAGAATCTGTTTCGGTAAAATAGTCATCTCCTCTGGAAGCCACAGTCAAAACACTTTCATGTTAATGGGATGCGCGCCATGAATCTTGGCTAATCCCGCGACAGATGCTCCAAAACTCCGCTTCGAAAGGATCTCTACGTGAATGCGTTGTTCCTCCTCCCCCGCACCCCCCCCCCAACCACGGGGATAGAGGAGGCAAGTTGCGCCACAGCGACCACCCAGCAACGTCGCCTCATTTCCATACTCGCCCTCTTCACTTGTTGCATCTGGGTACATCGCTTCGACGCCAACTAAAGGGGACCGCGTCATGCCCCTGATTTTCCTGTTCCAGATGATAACGTTGGTGTTGCTAAGAAGATGTGAGATCGTTTTGCTTTTCATTGGAATCAGTGAAGAACGATTTTTCCTGGTGATAGTATGAACGATGATAAACGAGTATAAGTGCAAGTATAGTACTACACTCAAGATGAAACAGTCGCAAAGTTAAAAAAGAAGAGAAAAACTACTCCGCTTGAGTGCACGCGGTTCTGCTCGGGTTATTTTATGATTTTGGTTCAACTATAATTTTTAAATAGCTATTCATGTTATAATGAATCGACCAAGTTATAATAATAACAATGAATTTGAAACATGGGAAAGGAAATTACTTCGTAAAATTTATGGACCAGTTGGTGGTTGGAAATTGAGGTATATTGACGTATTAGTCATCGTAAATTGCCAGAAATATTAAACACCATAAAACTTAGAAGGGTTAGATGGCTAGGACATCTGCTGTGAGAAAGATTTTCTCGACCAACCCTAGTGACAAGACGAATAGAGGCCGTCCACGGTTAAGATAGGTTGGTGATGCAGAAGGTGACCTTAGAAGAGCAGGAACTAGACAATGGAGAAGGAAAGCAAAAGACCGGGAAATGTGGAGAGCTGTCTTAAAGAAAACCAAGGTTAAATTCTGAGGGGTGTCACGGCTATAGAAGAAAAAGAATGTTCTAATAAGACATAGAGCAATATAGGGAATAATCATAGTTTACCATTTACTACCTCATCAAAACATTCTATACAACTGTGGTAGCACAGCAGGAAGGGGCTACTTCAGTTTGTCTCTTTGAAACTTTCAAGATTGATATCGAATGTGGTTATAGTACAAAGAAATTACACTTTCAGAGCCCAATATGAAAAGAAAAATATAATCCAGATTTTGAGAATTTTACTTTCATCAACATATTAAACTTCTCTAATATAAATACTATAAAAGTTTCAGAGCTTCCGATATTAATAAAAATATAAAATAGTAATTAAATCACCTCATCTATTTAGTCGGAACTGCTGGGAACAAAAGACGTTTTGATAAAAACGACAGAAACCTTCGTCTTGAGGGTTTAGTGTTGCCAACCTTAGTGCGAGAAAAAAAAGGCGATGGCAGAGAAGTCGCAACAACGCTTACTAGCCTGTATCACTTTCCAGGTTTATTCAGACCATCGTCTAACTCAATTTTGTATTTAAAATCAGAAGTGTTCACCCAAAATTCACGTCTGTGTGATAAATAGATCTGCAGATATTTTTACTTATCCTGTTTTTCTCCGGTCTCGTGATCTCTTCCTTTTCTTGTCCTGAATTGAGCACAGAAAGACAATCAAAGGAGAAACAGTACGAGAAAGCTTTACGTTAAACCCATTTGCCCTGTTTAAGTAATGAAACATTTTCTCCTTGCTTTTACGGTTCAAACGTGACACATACCGGACCTTCGTCAATAGCATACATGAAATCACCATTAGACTCACAGAATGACAATGAACAACTTTACGACTTTCACCTTTATACATTATATCGCAAAAATTAATCCTGGATCAGTTCAACTCTATTTTTTATTGATTTCATTGATTTATTTATTTTTTGGCGAGGTTCCGCCCATGAGGTTTGCTCTTCTACCGAACCTAAGTGCTTTGGTCACGGGAATCGAGAAGGAGAGATGTTGCGTCGCCAGGGAAAGAACCGATCCGACATTTGAATGCAGTAGTAGGCGAGTGAAACGTCGGCTAACTTCGAACAAAAGTCTACAACTTTCTCACACATATTCCATAAGACTTGGACCTAGAAACGACACTATTTGACAGAGGCTATTTATTACTTATACTTCAATAGATTAAATGCAATTTTGTAAATTTCGATTTTCGAGCATATTCGATCGTATTCGACTAGAACATTCGGAATCATTCCCAGATCACTTGGAGATTTTCTTCATTATTCTCGACCTCTAGGTCTTGAAGTTTTGAACAAGTTATTCTTCATTGATAACTTCACCGTATTCCAAATTATGCGGAGTTTTCAAAGTTTCAACTTTAATAATCTATCCGAAAACTAGTCGGAGATCAAATGTTTTGATTTGTAACAAGTGGCGATTGTAAAGACTATTTAATCGCGTCGCATCGAGTTGAATGAACTCTCGATGTAAAAGAACTGTATTATGACGGTGAACGCTGCAACTTCCGAGAACGAGAAACTCCAAGCAGACGCGGGAACTTCCAAAGAAGGCTGGTTTTGAACGCAGAATGGGTGACTGCCAGGCATGAGGAAGGACGCACCGCACGTGCCGATGCTAATCAATTGCATTCCAACCTTCACCTGCGCTTTTAGACTGATCTGATCATCAATGAAAAGGTAACCTGAGAATACTGGCTGCGATCAGTATTAGACATTTAAGTGGCGGCGAGAAGATCTTGTGCAACGAACCAGAATAGTAATGGCCCACGCTCAGAACTTTTGTGATTGTATTCTTAATGACGGCAGAAAGAAAAGTGGGCAATAATGATGGCTTTCTAAATGTAATTAATGTTTTTGCTGTAATTAACTGGTGATAATTAATACCAGGGATATAAATTCTATTAAAAATTTCATGTCAATGTTGTGTGCGATGTATGATTTTTTGGGGTTTGTGCATGGTAGTGTTAATTAGAAATGTATCGGAGATAATTAAGTTATTGGCACGAGAGCCAGCTAGGGCAATATAATCAAGTGAGAGTTACCCAATACTCCATTCACCCTTTAATTTTCGAGTTTCATTAAGGTACATATTGATTCGTAGAAAAATAGGCTTGAAATCAAGAAGAGTGAACTGGTAAACTTCCTCTCTCTCCCCGTTCTGCCGGTCACAACACTAACACGCATTACTTTCCTGAAAATTTCGAGGAAAGGCCCTTCAAACTATCAGTGTTTGAATCACTGCCTGCCACCTACAACGCGCTGAAAAGGAGAAGAAAAAACTGTTCTACGGCATAGGTCGGTTGATCCGTGGCCGGTTAAGCGGGGGTTCTACTGTAGTTCTTCCGCGTGCTCACACGCGACTTGTAAAAATAAATTAAATCAAAGCAATACTCCTCGTGCCGAAAGAGCATCTCGGTTCCGTATCTTTGAGAGCTGAAGCCAAGAACCTGAAAATCAGCGCGTGCAGAATCAGCAGTTGAAGTAACAGCGCTTGCGGCGACGCGACGGCAATTGCTGACTCCGATCCCATCTTGGGTTCCACGATATAACGAACGAAGGCAGGCAGTCGCCCGAGGGATGTCGGAAAAGGGAATATCCAAGAGCAAAGGGCAGCAAGTCGGCATATGCTCAACCTCCGTCCATCACATCACAGCTGCGAAGTAAAGTTCTGTATAAAGAAAGAAGCGTCAGAGATGTCCGTCCCTCCGGTTGGCTAGCGGTAGGCAGCCATTTTATCTCACTGATGAACAACTGTTCACGCGCGAAACAGGTCTTGGCTAAAGCTCTACATAAAGAACTTTATTTATTAATTTTCTGCTTGGTGAGGTTCAGGAAATGACGCGTGCTCTTCTGCCTAGCCGTTGGACTTGGGGAAGGGAATTGGGAAGGATATTGGGTTGTCGGGGAACTTATGGTACCGAACCGTCTGGAGTGTGCGAGGCAAAACCCAGCTGAAAACCTCATCCAATTGGGGCGGGCCAAGTCAAATCAAAATATCCCACAACAGAGAATCTGCCCAAGGGTTCGCTCCGCAATTTCTTGACCTCTGCGGTAGGAGGAGATAAGGTCAGCATCTTGCTCCAGCCGCTTTGACCCCAGGATAGACCCAGTAATCGTTTTACAACAGGCTGAGTAGGTCTAGGAGTCAGTCTGGATTTTGTGGTGTGATGAAAAATTCCCACCACATTGGAGATCGAACCCCAGTCAGTAACTCAGAGCCCTTTCCTCTAAACCACGCTGACTCCGGGGGCTCGCTGAGGTGCTCCGGGTAGGCACCCATTTCAAATATCAATGTGTAGTGTAGGCGTTTCAGTCTCACTAAATTCCTTCTCTGTAGAAACATTCCATGCGGTCACTATCAAATTTATTGACTTTAAATTGACTTAAGGTACGACTATAAAAATTTACGCAATCAACAGAATGAGGAGTTGCGTGCTTTGCTTTGATGCTTCTTTCTTTATATAGAGCTCCACAGCGCAGGAGGGAATTTCCCTACCAGAGTATCTGGCGACTTCTCAATGGCAGAGATTGATTTTTTATTTTCTTCTTCTTCTTGTTCCCGAGGGATCGCAGTTCTTGTATTGGACGACATTGAAGGTTCGGGAGAATGGGAAGATGAACACGGATATAGAAGCGTTATTCCACAATGAAATTGAGAGCGGGATGCAGACATTCCGATGAAGAATCTATAGAGACCGCAGCACAGCAAAGGTCAAAATATTTCATTTTTTGGTTCGCATGTTTAATTAAATTGCAAAAAAAGTATGTTTACAACAGCTTTTGCAGATGTAAAAAAGACAATATAAATGTATAAAACATTTCTGAAAAATTAATATAAAATAAAAAATACGACTCCCCATCCCTCCATTTTTTCACGCAAATCTTAGGATAGTGGGCTAAGCTTTTCGATAATAGTATTATAATATCGTGAAACCACTCAAGAGTGTTTAATACACTCAAACTAGTAAAAAAAGATTCGCACCCTGTGGCCCTGACTGAAATGTGTACACAATAACAAATTTGTTTATTATAATAACTCAGCTCTGCCTAAGTAGCGGCCCGTGACCGTGAGTTAGAGTGTATTTTACATAAAAAAATTTCATCAACTGTCGTGGGGCACATGTCCTCCGCTGAGAGAACAGAGAAAATTGTGTTCGGAATTAACCCATCATAATATGAAAACATTTTACTATAATACTAAATATTAAAAATACTTAAATATACTATTTAATTTTCCCAGCTTGAAATAATATAAATGCGAAATATTTTGCCAAACTCCATCGCGCACTGACCAGATCTATCGGAAATGTATCGAAAATGGCCCACGAGTCAAGGAGGACCGACTCCCCCACTCTCCACCCAGACATCCCTCATGGAGCAGTTGCACACAGGAAGTAAGCTGGACGCTTCGTCAATCGAAAACTATTTTTTTTATTGCTAAAGGCTTTTAGTCAACATGTTTCAATAGTAGGTAATCGCATCGGAATAAACAAGTTAAATAGTAAAAAGTACATAATTTTGTGTGTTTGTTATCGTTCATTCCGAAAGTTAATTTCTTTCTTCACACCGGTATACACATTACAACAAATTGTTCATACATGAGCTAGTTCTCTTTCGAGCTAAAATGAATGGACCTGGTTTATTATCACTTAATATTAGTTCTACGGCCAGTATCTGATTAATATTTTGATGAATTTATGAACAACATTCTTTGGAATTCAATACAATATTGAAATGACAATATTTCTGGTGTAAAAGAACAATTAATCTCCACCAATGAGCTTCAGTCTCTGCAAAACAGGACAAACGCGCGCTTTTTGAACTATGTTTTGTATCTTTGACGCTCATATTGCGTAAGTTACGGTTATCGTCAAGTCTGCGTGAGAGCTTTATCTTTCTGCGTTCCGCCTTTAATGTCTCGCAATTGAGCGACTTTTCAAAGAACCTGCAGCGCGTAGACTTTAAATTAACCGACAAAGAATGTCAGCAACAAAACAAGTAAATATATATTGTGTGAGAAAACAAAAGGTTCCCTAATAGAATTAATATAATATTAGTCGATAAGTTGTAAAGGATTCAGTAAAAACTATATATATATATATATATATATATATATATATATATATATATATATATATATATATTTGATTAGAATAAAATGTAACTTGTATAGTCAACTGAAAATAAAATTCATAGTAAATTTAATATTTTATTTTTCTGCTTCAGGAAATCACATTTTCTGGACTGGAATGACCTTTTTCTCAAAAATATTTTACCCAATCGAAAATTATCAAACGGATGATAAAGACAAGTACGGTTATATCACCACCCACATAGAAATATAAATAAAAGTAAAATTCCTCCGGTTCCTGAAGGATAGCACCGTAATTAAAAACTCAGACGCAAAATGTATTGTGTGCTCAAACATCCAGGAGAAATGGCTGAAGAGAAAAATAAAGGCGCGCCGAAAGGGGATAAAAAAGCTGGGTACAACTTTACCTTCACGGCTCGGAACAACTCTCAGAAGAGGAGATAACTCAGAACATTACGCCAGAGGAGTGCGGCCGCCCTCGCAGCACTTCGTGGGGGTGGGAGATGAGCGAGAGACAAACGGCNAGTGGGATGGAACGGAGGTCAACCTGGCGACCTGGTGCACCTTCGCTCGTGGCTCCACATCACGTGGTTCAACGAAGGCAGCGATTCAAGTTCATTGACGTCGCGATTCAGTAATCAACTCATCCTATACTATTAAGCGAGCAATATTTGTGTATTGAAAAGATAAGAATTTGGTCAGAATATTGGCAAAAATATATACTTCTTTCTCTCGGATAAATCCTATCCTTCATCTGAGCTTCTTATAAAATTGTACTTTCTCCCACACAATATTGCTCTCTCTCTCTCTCTTCACATTTTACTCCAATAATAATTCAACTCCTCCAGTAGCTCAGGAGCTAGCATGTTTGCTCGTCACAGAGGAACTCCGGGTATAATTCCCGGCCAGAAAAAATGTAGCTTTTAATTTCAATGCCCCAGTTCATATATAGCTGCGGCAATAGAAAAGCTAACCCTCCTTCCTCTATCCATCTCCCACTTCTCTTAGTATCACAAATCTTACAATCTAAATCTATCTCACCCATCTTTTTAAAAAAACGTGGTTTATGAAATGTATATTGTATTCGATGATATGTGTTGTGGGTTCTTTTTTTTTATATTAAGTTTACGTCTAGGAAAAAGTGATAAATCGCAATCAAAAGGGTTCCCGATTCCACCAGACCCTTCGGTGAACATTTTTTTCCTCACGCGTTGACACATGAGAGATAGGAGATGTAGAGAAATACATTTTACGCGAAGTGAATGTGGAAAGGAAGAAGAAGCGCAAGATCGTGTTACAAAGAAATATGACGCATGTTGGAAAAAGCGTATATGATTCACAAGAGAATTGCGCAAGAGCAGCTTTTCACCTTAAAAATGTGGGAAAATAATATTTTTGTAAAATAAACAAATGTATAAAATACTTCAGCAATACTTCAAAAAGAACGTACAACCAGTCTTCTCTAAAAAACGTAGAGGATGTAATGGTATTCAAAATACGAAATATTAATGAAGAAATTTAAAGAAATGAAAAAACCGTAATATGTTGGATTATTTTTACATTCTGATCAAAATGAGCATACCTTCGTTTCTCATACTACCAGGGCGAGTTATATACAATTATAATTATTTATTCAATTCAATATTTACGTAACACACAGGATATCAGTTATTAAACAACGCATGACATGAGTTTCATACACGTACTTTGGTGCACCTTCAACGTAAGCAAATATACAATTTCAGATTAAATACTCGTGTACCCATTAGCCACAGCTTTCTTGTTCCCACCACATCATCCTAACGTTGATCCTACTTCTGAGCAGGAGCGCACCCACAGGGGGGGGGGGTCTAAGGGGGCTAAATCCCCCCTCAAGTATCTATTTAAGAATTATTCTGCAAAAAAGAAAAAAACTTGTACCAAATCGAAACTACATAGAGCATAATTTTATGATCAAAATTGATTTATAGACATATTTGAAGGTTATGCAAATTCTCCGACTTTGAGTAAACTATTATCCTAAGAAATTTTTCACGAATCCAGGTTGCAGCCACGAATTCCTCGCTCTACCAGGGTCTCTGTAAATCTCGCAACGTAAACAGAAAGATCAGTTTACAATCAGCTCCCATTTCGGAGACGTCCTTCTTAACCTTCCTCGCAGGGGTCAACACTTACTTCACGCCGATGTGTTAGCATATCTTTTACGTATTGAGGCGACATCAAGAATATTTCTCATTCATCCAAATCCAAATACATTATAACATTTTCATTACCGTCTGTCGGGGACACTCGGGTAGTCACTCATAACCCACATGTATTATTCATAACCCGATTTTCTATTATAAAAGGTTTTTCGTACGTTATGTTTCCATGCTGCTCTACTGCTAGACAGTTACTCATTCTGGTACAAATATAATTAAATATTTAATTCAACTATTAGTAGTTCTTGTGGCTTTAGTATGAAAGATTGTGTTATATACTCATGCGAAAAATCCTTTCAAAATTCGTGATAAAAATCTATAAAGAAACGTAATTAAAGAGTACTTAATATCCCATATTCCTGAGTACTGTCTCTGAGAATATTTAAAACTATTTAAACAAACACTATTTGACTGCTGTTTGAAGGGAAACATACACTGCAATCTGTGGGCCATACCAAATTTCATGTTCCGTCCAGAGACCGATGTGTCATCAAATCACCTGAATGTGTCCGTACGACGATTGAAAGGCAGCGATCGAGTTCACGGCGCAATGGCTGTCATAGGAGAAGCAGCCCAAGAAGAATCATACTCGTGAATTCACCGAATGCGGAGTGTTCTTTTCGTGCAGTAAATATTACTAACAATACAATTAACTATGAAACG
>NNCF01129991.1:22078-32407 GCA_002313205.1 Laupala kohalensis
GAAGTGTTAAAATACTTCAATTTACGAGCGTAATTTAAGAAGGAGAATATAAATCACAATCGAATATAATGGGTTATTAGTTTTGAGCATTTAACAAAGATTTTTAAAATCTTCTTTAAATCGTAAAGATTCGACGAATAATTTAAAATTTACAATAATTTTAATGAAATGGAGCAGCTGCGTCACATCTTGGAAGCGAAAAATCGACCGGATCTGCGAGATGGTGTAGTGTACACAGTCAAGTTCTGCACTAAATTTGTATTATTATGAATTTGAAAAATTAGGATGTATATGTTTTATAAAACCAGTTAGTAAAAGTATTTTAATCTTACAATATAGGTATATTTTATTTTTACCTGAGTAAAAGAATGTTAGTCTAAGAAAACTCTGGGGCAACGCCGCACCGGGTAATCAGCTAGTTTCTTATATATAATTAATAAAACCAACATTGTTAACAATCATTACATACCGCGCACACTGATTAAGAGTTGCGTTGGGTGAATGGATTATATGTACACGAGTGCGTTGTTTCTCATTTTCCATCCTCAGTGAACACATGTCGATGAGAATATAATATTCAAAATGAAAAGAGAAGTAAAAAAGAAGATGCAAGGAGGGTCAGAGCATCTTTAAATTTACCACACAAAAGTTGTGAAACTTAAATTCTGTATTGATCCAAAGCGCAGCTGCAGGTGGCATCTTCATTACCGTTAATGCAATGTTCAACTTTCCCTCTTTAAAAGAAGAACGAAACACAATTAATGAAATGAAATTAAGTTCTGTAGAAATATCATTCTTAATGCAAAGGGAACTTTTTAGTCGTTTCCTGTGAGGGAATAACGCACGAACGATAATTTGCAGTTTCCCGTAAAAAACCACACTGTAAGTGAGTGCCGGATATATTTGCAAACCCTTCATATAACAGTAATGTTTATATGTTTCCAAATAAAGTAATGCTATTCATGTTATGTCCAATGAAAATGGGAGATGGGAGCGGAAATCGAACACGGACATTCACCTTTCCGCGCTGGCGCGCTACCAACGTGCTCTCTCGTTCGCTCTGCGACCTCGTCTACAATTATCATTCAACTCGCGAAGACCCACGAACCTCAGAAGCGATCTCGGTGAGCGAGCGGCAGTGGTACTTCCGGAAGTCCCGAGTTCCATTTCCCATTTCTATTCAACATATCACGATTAATCCGTATTGTGGTGCTGTGATTAAAAGCAATTTAAGAGATTTTCCTATGTAAAGTAAAACTACATTTTGTTTGAATGTGCCAGAAAATACATTGCGGTCCGTGGTTGGTTTATATGTTCCAGTCTAAAAGGAAGACAATATCAATGTTAACTACAAGTGTAATAAAAATCAAAACAATTCTAATGTATAGTAATACGTAAGTTTTCGTCCAAAATCGAATCGGCGAATCCCGAAACCAACGAAATCCGAGGGAATCATTTCCTAGTAAACCAATGTAAATCAATTAATAGGTTCTAGAGACAAAATAAGTAGAAGAGCACATTTACTCCTAATAGAGTATAAATATAGTGTTTAATTCTAAAAACAATAAAAAATAGAAATAAACATAAAAGTTCCATTTTTCTTTCGACCTCAATTTGATTCATCTTTTATAATTTTGCGTGTAGGTCTTAAATAAAACTCAATTCTTATTTGCCAACGTTTCGACACCTATCGTGTCTTCATCAGGGCTATATATTTAACAAACAACCAGAAAACATTTACACTAAATATACAAAACCGTAGATTGTAGAATAAGATTGTTGTTGAATTAGAAACGTTGGCAAATAAGAATTGAGTTTTATTTAAGACCTATACGCAAAATTATAAAAGATCAATATAAAAGACATAATGGAAAGGATAAATTTAACAATCCCTCTTTCTAAGAACCGAGAGTATCAAAGCACTATCTGGAATCACTCTCCTTCTTGATCTTTCGCACCAGGATCGGTTTCCGCATCGCTTTCCCCGAACCTTATACCATAAAGTTTGACTGTTTCAAAGGTGACACGAATACAATGAGTAAACAATTAAAAAAACTGTTACATCTTCTCAGTGTAGTGTGGATTAGTTAAACTAAAAAGTGATTTCGAAATCATGGTACAAACGCGTACGCGACGCTGTAACGATAATTTATTGTATAGGAATGTATGGGCGCAAGTGACGCGGTCAGAAAATATCAGATAAAAGGAAAGACAAAGCGTTTATTGACAGCGTAGATGACAAGAGTAATGATGATGATAAGAATAATAATAATAATAATAAATTTATTGTCATAAAACAGTACAGACTGCGTATGACCACGTGGAGGACAATAAACTAATTTACTCTCCGGAAGCAAGCAAGGGACCATCCCATCAATTCCGATCAAGGGCCCTAAGGCAGAGGCGGATTCAAAAATTTCAGCAAAAGTTCCTAGATAAGATAAAAAGTTAGCTGCGAGTTATAATACATATATAATGTCAATATGTTTGTAATTTAACGCAAATATGTTTGTAAATTTACATGTACAAGTTATTATCGAACTATAGATTATTCTGAGTATAGTGTTTAAAAATCATACGAGTTGAAAAAACACTAAATTCACGATATATTGTTACAATAAACACGCCCATAGACAAAGCGTAGAGAACCTGTATAAGAAATCTGCCTCTACCCGAAGGAAAAACGGAGAAAAACCCGGGCCAGGATGGGAAAACCCGGGCCAGGATGTTTACAGTAGCTGTTTAAAATTGCGTCCACCAACATGATTGCCAGCGTCGGTGAAACGATCGGCGTACATCCAAAGGTGTCGGGTATTTTATATTTTGAAGTTATTCGTGATCCAAATTTACAAGAGACGGGTGTTCAATTACCCATTTTCACACAATTTTGAACTGTAAGGAAAATGGCCCATCTTTTGGTTCACCCTGTGAATATCGGAGCGACGACCCGCAAGAGAAAATTGCTGACCAACAGCAAACACTGGCAGGCATTGATTGAGCATATGAGGCGTGAAATTCACGTGTGGAGCATATGAATAAGAGCGTAACAAAATTGTATAAAAATTAAGAATTGTAAGAGACCTATCAAGTGAAGGTCATTTGTGTAATACATTTTATTTCTTTTTAAATTTATTTTGATTAATGCTATTTTATTTTTATGAATTAATACTCATTCTGACCCTGGATTTTCTCTGGTTTTCCTTCGGGTAGAGGCAGGTTTTACAAACTGGCTCTCTAGGTTCTTAAGGTGGCTTCGCGCATTCGTTATTCGGCGAACCCCGAGCAACCGCACAGCGAATCCCGAACACTAGCGACTTGCTCGGGGTATTTCCCGAGTATTCGCCTATTGGCGAGTGCACTGATCCAGACATATGCAATATTCCGAACACGTGCTTGCTCTGGGAATGTCGAATATTCGTGTTAATGATAAGAGGTTATGGAGAATGAATCTGAAGTAATTACACATTCTGCTGCGTATGTAGTTGTATCTTGTGAAATGTTGTTAAGTAAAGTAAATGGGTATCTAATCTTAATTCAATCAATGAAATTAATTTTTATTCCATATGGATTTAGCTATGATAATCGATTTAGCTATGGCTATTTGAGATCCTTATAATCACTGTAGTTTTTAACCACTAAAAAAGAATCAATATTTTATAACTATCTTAATTTGTGTCTCCACAACATCCCACTCTTATTTTTTCCTCAAATATCTTTCATTGCATTTAAGTGTTATATTTTTATTATTTATTATAATTAAATAATTTTTTATTTTCACATTTTTTATTTCGTGTGCAGGAAATATATGGTAACAAAAAAAGATAATGCTAATAATATACTGTGAAACTTTAGGTCGTTTAATAAAAATGTAAAATAAAGTGAATAAAAATGTTTGTGGTTTAAATCTCTCATCAAATAAACTTTATGGACAAAAAGCATGTGCAAACTGCGGATGAACACGTTGGGGATAATAAATGAAATTTCTCCATCACTACTTTATTACTTTAAATGTCTCTATTTTATCACTTCTAAAAACACTTATTACTTTGTATGATAAAGAGAAAAATTACGAATAATAATTTTTTTTAGCGATTACTTACTCGAAATAACTTGAAAGCGTATTACTCGTATACTCGCTATCCTTGATATTCGTAAAAGCACGAATTTGTGGACAGAACCACAAACAGGTCACTCGTGAATTTTCGCCTATGTTCGGCTTCCTTTGATGTGCCTCAAAAGACCGACAAGATGCGGGAAAAGGCGAGCATTGGTGTTCGTGATGCGACGAATAGCGAGCAACCCATATACACTAGTCGCTATTCGCGAGCAGTTGCTCGGGGTTAGCGGAATAGCGAATGTGTGGAGCCGCCTTTAGATAGGGGAGACAATAATATTTGTGATAATTGTTATACGCGTTATAATATCTCGAATTTACAGTTATCTTAATAGGTTCGATTTATAAACAAAATATTCCAAATAATTTATAGTTCGATAATAATAAGTACTTGTGAACTATCTTTTTTTCTTGTTTGTGTGTTTTATTAAATACAGATTTGTTGGTATTCTGTTGATGTTACAACACGTAACGAATTTTTTCTTCTTCTAAGGAGTATGCTGACAATTTCAATCCACCTCTGCCTTGCGGCCCTTGATCGGAATTGACGAGATGGATCCTTGAACTTGAGGAGAGCAAATTAGTTCACTTTCCTCCACGTGGTCATACGAAGTTTGTAACGGCATTTTTTGTCAATAAAACATTATTTAATTATACTCTTCTTTCCAACTTATTGTCTCGATTCAATTTTAAAAAAAAACATATTGAGTGAAGGTAAAAGAGTGTTCAATATACTATATGACATAAATTTATAACTCAAGACGAACGAGTGACTAAAGCAGAACACCTTCCTTATGACAGAAACATTTTCATAAAATGTCGAAACATTGAGCATATATTATGTTTCCATTTAACGCATGTGCAACATTATATATTGAAGGAGCAGCGTATCACAAAGATAAGAACACTGGTAAATAATCGTTAAATGTATTTTTCTTCGAAATTAATCTACATAAAAAGAGTGAGTCAAAATATAATATTAACACGCAAACGGAAGAAAAATTTGATTCATTTCAAGTACATCAAATTAGCAAAATAATTAACAAGAAGGTTTGAAACTATTCAACAAACAACAACAGCAATTATCTGCAGTATTTAACATCCGCAAACGAATTTCGTGGAGAATGGATAACATTTAGATCATTGATTTTGGGAACATTCTTCTCATACATGCGTTCCTTTATCATATTCCCATACTCAGCTATGAACATGTGTCAAGTGATTGTGGGTGCTAGCACAATGGACCACAATTGACCAACTCAATCGACCTGGAAATATCGATCTGTGGTGGGACAAGGTTTGAATGAACCTTGTAAGAAAAACCTTGCGAATGGGTTTTGAAGTGATCTGCCGACACATTGTTATGTAGACGTCTAGTGTGGTATCGAAATATTAAAATCCAATTACTTCAGGAGCGTAATAAATATTTTAAAAAACATTTTAAGACTTTAAAAAATATCCTTCAGTATTAAAATATCATTATCGCACCAAACAAGCATGAATAATTAAAGCATACTTTCTGCAGAGTAATATTAGAAAAATAATTATTGAATATCTTCTCAATGATTAGAGTAATTCTGTTATTTCATTTTACTACTATTATAACAAAATTAGACTGACGACCTATTGATGGACGAATTTAATTTATTTTGTGTATTTTTAGAACGCAACGTCTTGACTCAAGGTTTGAGTCGTCGTCAGGTGAAACTAATTATAACAAGAAACGTAACAACAGATCAGTCGAACATGGTATAAAACGTAAATAAAAACTAAAAAGATGAAATCACACAAACTTGATAATGTCGTATTGTATTTCAATGCGTAAACAATTCACTCGAGAGTTGTTATATTTCTTGTTATAATTTGTAACACCTGTCGACGACTCAAATGTAGAGTTGAAACGTTTCTATGAAAAAGCACAAAATGAATGATATTCGTCCATCAAAAGGTGGTAAGTCTAAAACTATTCATTTACCTTTATTATATAATGGACGTTAATAAAAGAAAGAGGTAAATAATTACTGATGGTGTACACAGTTTGAATTAAAGTAAGAAAATATTTATCTACTGAATTGCGGGTCGCGAACACTAAAAGTGATAGTTATCTATGTTATTATACTCCATTGCTCATCGTAGAACTTTGGGTAAAAAATTTTTTTTAATTTTTTAATAAAATCATGCTAGAACACTTTCTTTGTGAAACAAACAAAGCCCATTAAAATATAATAAATAAAATTATTGTCAAAACACTGTTACAATCTGCATACGACCAAGAGAAGGACAATAAATAATTTACTCCTAAACAAGCAAGGGTCCATTCCATCGATTCCGATCAATGGCCCTCAGGCAGAGACGGATTTAACGTTTCAGACACTCATAATAAAAATAGTTCGGTACGCGTTATAATATTAACACAATAACAATTTTTTTTTCAGAAATACGTATTATTTTCAAGCTATAGATCAAACTATAGTAATATAATAAAACATGTATTAAAATATAAAAAAAACATGTATTTCATTTCGTATCCAATGTACGTGTACACGGCGTAGTTAATTACCATCGTGTTGTGGATATTGACCACAGGATGTGCACTAGACTGTATGATCAACCGCTGTACTGAACACGAGTTCCATTCAGATCGCCCTGCGCTCGTGCGGGCGAATGATTCGTAATAAATTCCGTGGTAATCTCCCGCGAGCGAAATGCGATTTTAATCCAAACAAACTCATACCCGCGAGCCACTTGTCCTACATCGCGGTCTCTTCGCTCTTCACATGCAACTCGTGCAAGAAAACCGAAACGATTTCACTGTGCGTTCTCAGCAAGGAAGAGCAAATGCCGCTGCAATAATAATGTACCAAATTTTTATTCTAGGTTGGATTATTTATTTATTGACTACTTCCATAGCCAACTAGCGTTTCCAAGCCCTGCTGTATGTGCTTGGCAACATTGCATCGGTCCAGCGTTACTTTAAAATTCTTTCGTCAAGTTGTCCCTCTGGTGGCTCAGGTGGTAGCGTTCCTGCTCTTCACCAAGACATCCCGGGTTCGATTCCCGGTGGGATAAATAAATTGTAACTCTTTACTTTGAAGTCCCAGTTCATATAAGCAAAACCTTCCTTCCCCTATCCAACTCCTCCTAGTACCAATATTACTAACTAGTACTACTAACCCCTCCACGTGGGCCAAGTTGTTGGTAAACCCATCTAACTTGCCCACCTATACTAATACCATTCAACCCTCCTACCTCCTATCGCTCCATGTAGATAAGCTTGAATAGCACACTGCATTTCCCATTTACAAATACTACAATGAACTACATTTACAAAAACTCGTCAGTGGTACCATACGAACACTTGTTCAGCTGTTTCCGGAGTTGCGAAGTTGCCTAGATGGATATAACAGTCGCCTCAGCCACTTCTCATCTGTAGGCTAAATTCTATGGAACGGTTTATTTTATAACCAACTGAAACTGAGTACGTGATTTCGTATCTCCATTAAATACCCGCAACATTATTCTTGGATATCCACCTTCTGTTCTTCAAAAACTATAGAGTTACCTCGATGGCGATCATCAAGCGTAATGTCACTTGGAAATAGAAGTCCACACACAAACATTGTAACGTCGTTGAATAGTAAAAACTGAAGGGAGTTAATTTCATGTAAGAAGAGCAAACGGTAATGTCGTGGAATATCGGGAGACAGGAACACGACTAGATATAAAGTAATGACAAAAAAGAAATTCGAGTGCTATGACTTCCTATGCTCTGAAGCGTCCGAATCAAACATGTCTCTTTTCGGATTCTCTCTGCCAAGTTACGGTTAGGTGGAAGAGCAGGCTTCATGGCCTGAACCTCGCCATAAGACAAGAAATAAATAAATAAATGCATGAGTAGCAATGCCTGGGAGCATATTTAAGATCTCAGCAGAATTCGAATTCGATAAGTATTTTAAAACAAACTATAACAGAAATACAACAAACTCAAAGTTTAAGATTAAACGCTGTCGAGATGAGGAATTTGTACTCAAACCTCATTGTCCACACTGACTTACATGCTCTTAAATACGTATAGGGCCAAATTCTGGTGACCAAGTCGGCCAAATAGTGAGGCTGGTCACATAACCTCCTCCTTCTGCAGAGGTCCAGATATTCAAAGAACTAATAGCACCTGTTAATGGAATAGCCTGTCTTTTTTTACTACTAGCTAAGATGCAGCAAGTTAACTCGTGTCAGATTATGAATTTTGGACGTGAATTACACAGACATACACAAAGACTAATCCTGTGAAACCATATGTTTTTTGACGCGTTGAATTTAAATTCGAATTCAGAATTACCCAATCACCCACTTTTTTTTTCAACCGTATTTTCGGTACTTAAGAGCGGCTTTTTCCTGTTATAAGAGAGGGTGATTGAGCGATTCTGACCCCGGGTTCGGATTTAGCGCGTAATGCATAAGAATACACAGGTTTAGTTTTGGAACAGACAATTTTTTTATATTTTGTATGCCTGTGTATTTGTTCTTAATTCCTCATTGATATCCATTGAAAATGTTTGTCGTATTAACCTGTTGGAACAATTGTGGATCAAACCACGCATGATAAACGAAACAAGGAACTTGCAAATAGAAACAGGAAGAAATTACATAAAGAATTGTTTTATAGTTCAGTAGTGGTACAATATAGCGTTTAGGTCGTTGATTCTTCGTAACAATCACAGATTCTGCATCACGATTCTCGCTCTTTCTTCGTTTATCATACCCCCTACATTTAACGTAATGATATACAATATTTATAGCAAATTGGTACTCAGGGGGTAAATTTAAGTTGATGACATTTTAAATGATATAAAAAAGGTCTCTGGGAAATCACGAGGCAGAATGACATCAACATTTAATCAGTCAAGCAGTAATTCATGGATATCGTGAGAAAAATATGTAAATAATTTTTCCTTCCCATCAAAGAAGTACAAATATTACGAAAACCTAAAAAATATATAACGTTTTCGAGGTTATAGAATTTACTCGGACTGCGTGAACTAAGCAATTTTTGACACACATGTCGTGATAATTTTTCAGTTCTTCTCAGCGGCTACTTACAACAACATTTTTTTAATAAATTTTAACATGTATTTTAAATTTATTTTAGGTTTGTTTTCCCTCAAGGTATCTATGCTGAATTAGTTTCAACGTGAAAATAAATGATCAGCCATGGAATAAGGTAGTTGAAAATTATATCTAACCGAAAAACAAACCTTCATAACTTTGCAAAGAAATTGATGCAAAAGAACTCTTTATTTTGATCCAACCTATTAAGAGCCACTGAAATAAAAAGTAAAAGGGTTATGAAAAACAAACATGAGAACTAAGAATAACATTTACACAACAAGCCGCGCCCGCTCCAGAAAGATCAACACTAAAATGTTTGTAAAATAAACAAATAGTTTTTTCCCTCTGTTCAGGATCAGCACGGAATCGAGTAAATTAAGGGCAGTTCGCGATAATTACGAGGTAAAGTGTGACGTTACCTCATGGAGATGTCGTCCCTGTCAACCCGGTGCCTCTCATCTCTAGTCCAACACACAGGGGGTGACGTCACCGGAAGAAGAGTTGACGAAGCGAGCGCAAGCATCTGTTCGCGCGTCGACCGCATAAACAAAGACCACTCACAGCGCGCGACAATATTACCACAGCGCTCCGGGAAACTATCAACACGCAAAGTACTGCGCGCTAATAAGCCGTTTCTATGGCTACCACCACCGACATTTCGGGAGCGACTAACACTCGACAGTGCAGTTTTGGAATGCAGATCCTGCGAGGCAGTGACACAAAGGAGTCGAAAATTGATGTGCCCACATTTACTACAAACAGCAGCAGCCCCTCCGGTGGCACCAGGCTTGCATGTTTTCTCACCACCGGGTTCATTTCCCGGCGGGGCCAGAGAAAAAGTTTGTAGTTTTTCACTTCAATGTCTCAGTTCACACAACTGCGACTACTGAAAAGCGAACCCTCCTTCTTCTATCCATCTCCTACTGCTCCTAGTAACAAGAACTACAAACCATTACTAACCCCTCCACGTGGGTTCGTAGTTGTTGGTAAACCCAGCTAATCGGCCCACCCACTAACAATAGCCCCACCACCCAACTCCTAACTCCTATCGCTCCATATAGATAAGCTTCTTAATAATAATAAATTTATTGTCAAAAAACAGTACA
>NNCF01129991.1:42221-67315 GCA_002313205.1 Laupala kohalensis
TAAACATGAAATAATTCTATCGAAGTTTATCCAATAAAAAGCAATAAAGAATAAGAATAGAATGAGAGTAACCTTTGTTCCCTTTTTACAATACAATTTACAAAGTAATAATGGAATAATACCGGAACTCGTATCGGCTAATTAAAGGCTAGCCACTTCGATTGAAAAACCACTTTTAGTATTTTATAAATAAACAATTGTGAAATTGGCAAAATATTTGGTTGAACGCAAAGGAGAAATGCCTTTTCAAATTAAAATTCTTGAGATGATTTTGAGCGACTATTACTGGCTGAAGCGTTACTTTGTCCGCTCGCCCCACCCCTCGCAAAATATTTTTTTTTCAATACCATAAATAATGAACGAATACAACAATACAATACTTCAAATATATTTTCATGGAAGTGAATCAACATTCGCTGCTGCTCACTTGACTCGCCTCCTATGAAACCAAACGCGCAGACAAACATTCCTTTCAAAGTGAACGACTCCTTTAGAGAGGAAGGTTCATTTGCGAAATGGTCGCTGTCCCGTGAGGGATAAGAATAGCCATCCAGCGCGTCGCGTGGGTGAACGAGAGTTGTAAAGAAAGGAAAAGAGCTGAACGCACCCTAGTCCTCACCTTTGTTTCATTTCTTCTCTCCTCTGGGAATTCCTCGAAACGGAACGAGAGAAGCAACGGGAAGAGCACGTTCCTGGAGAACTGTCGATTTAAGACAGAGTACGAGTCGTACAGAGAATAAACTGCTAAGGCATTGAGAAGGACTTTGAGGTACTTTGGGGTCGTGTGATATCTCACCTGAAATTACTTTCCACATGACATGGTTTTATGGTACGTATACGCTGTGTGAGGTTTCGCGATAAACAGTATTACAAGAGTATATTTCACTTCCATATAAAAGTACGAAAGATGAGTAAAATGAATTTAAATTCCTCTATCACAGCTTCATAGTAAAAACCTCTGCCTCAATTGAATACCTACAATATATTTATATATTCATAAATATATTTGTACATTTATGAACATTACAAACAAATTTAGGAACATTGTATATGAATAAAAGATTTTTCACTAAACAGCAACATGACACTAAGACAATTGAATAAAAAATCGTATTGTACCTTATATCACGGTTCTTTATCTGTTTGGTGGCTCTGTTCTCCGCAATTTCTTATGTTTTCCATCTTTAGTTAGTCTTCACACCTTTTTACTTCCATTTTCCTCTACCCGAATAATTCCTCTTACAGTATCATCTAAGAATATACTTCGCTAAGGTATGTGTTCATATATTGTCTACTGTCTCATAAATTGTCTCCCAGGCAATGCTCTTTGTGCCTCTCTGTGCAGCCAATAGACTCCACTACCGAGGGACTGTCACATGTTAACAAACTTTTATTTGTTACAGTTTAATGCGGATACCCTATTCCTGTCGATTCATTGCTTGTCGAATTTGTTACAGATCTTCTTAGACAATTGGGCGCTTTTGTGACATTATTATGTTATTTTCAATTTCTATATACTCATCTTTCGTTGTCATATCATCTAAGATTCATTATAACAGTTAAATTATTTATACGGAACGTAACAATTTAATAGTTTTGTGAGAGTGAGTGAATTATTCGAGTTATGTAAAAATGCCTTAAGGTGGGACCAGTACTCCAAGTGAGTCAAATCACTGAGATGTATAATTGATTATTCTCAATGTAATTGTCATGACACACAACAATATGAATTATAATGATGAAAAACATGATTTAATTTATATCTATCAGTTAATAATACAGCATTAACAATATTCGGGAACTCGCTTGACTCGTTTGAAATGAACAAGAGCAAGTACAAACATGGCAGCGGAGCACAACTGTTTCGTGATTTATGCATCTCACCTCAAAAGAAAAAGTGAAATATCTTTCTCAGATGTCTGGTGACCTATAGATAAAAGTAATGTAATAAATATCACAAAGGAAATTTTACTACAAATCAAAGTAAACTTCAATCACTTTCGTGATTTAAAAACTGGTCTCGTTTTGTAAATAAGTGTTTTCTCCATAAGACGCGATGTATTTCACCATTAATTATAATTGCAATTATTTCATTTAAATGGACGGTGAGGTATGTTTTTCAAGTTGTTATGTCAATAAGTACATGTTATTCTGTTTGTTTATGTTGATTTAATATATATTTAGTTATTTAATTCTATCTCTGCTAGTACTACCTTAAATAATGATGCTTGTCAGTGCAAAAATTCTACCCCGAGTTGTAGCCAAGGGAAAAAGAGAACTGGGCAACTCTCGAGATCCCTGGAGTCTTTCGAGAATCATTATTCTCATATCAGCAAACACTGAGAAACCGGCCTCCCACCCAGGTGAAGACTTAATACGAGAGATATCAAGACACAAACGTAGACTCGAAACATGACTCATTCATCGTGAAACAGGATAAGTACTTTATGAGACTTTAAAGAATTCATGTCATATTTATTGAAAACAAATAATCGTTTCATTTGTATAATCCCATAAAAATGTCTTAGTACTATTACAATGTTAACTACATAAAACTTATTTTTTAATGACTTTTATAAGACGTAAATCCATTATTGAACAGCAGCTGTACCGTATCCTTCTCNTAAGACGTAAATCCATTATTTAACAGCAGCTGTACCGTATCCTTCTCGTACTAATTACACACAACAGAAACTCGTCTCATTTTACATTAAAAACTTGTGCTCTACGTCTAAGACATCAAAATGTATTTTTAACTTCTTAAAATGTAAAATAAATTCTATATAACTTCCTTGTCCTGATTTATAAATTGTCTCCCACTTATCTTACAATGTAACCACAAGATGTATTGTTCGAATGCCCCTATAAAAATTTAATTTTTTGTTGTAATTTTTGATGGTATCATAATGTGCCTGGTTATGAATCGGCATTGATTTTTCCTTCAGATTTTTCTTCACTAATTATACTACCAGATAATTGTTTATCAAGAAAATGGAAAACATTCTGCGTGCCAAAAATAGGAAAATGTGTGACACACTAAACTGATCGAACTTTATAATTGATTATAAAAATTCTTGTTTATTGTTGCAACTAAAGGTGCTTAAAAAATAAAATTTTATTTAAATTCAACGTGTTCTGTTGAAACCGTTGTATCAAATAATTAAACAATGGAAAATATTCGAAATGGCGCCTGTGATTAATAAAAACACTGTAAATACCAAGGATAGTATCCAAGACAGTATATGCCACGCCTAATATCAATCATTTTGCCGCGGTTTACGAAAATTATTTGAAAAATTGTATTTAAAAAAATACGTTATGATATACTACTATCAACTATCAACCTAAAGCACGTATACCGATTACCATAGCAATGACGTTGTCGAAGAAAACGTGTTTTGTAAAAAAAAAACAAGGTCCTTAAAACGTTTTCCATTTACATGCCTCAATTGTTAGATTCTTATCATATTTATGTCTCATTTTCCAATAGTACGTAATCTTCTATTATCACATTAAATTATAAAATCACATGTTTGTATTTTTAGTGTATCTGGCAATTTGTTCATTTCAACTCTCATAATACGCCTCCTCCTCTATTGTGTTCTCCCCCCACAGGTGAAGTTTTACTCGTCCTCCTGTGCTTTTGCCGTCCAACCGTTCGAACTGTTTTCAGTTCTGTGTTGATTCTACCTGAGGAATCCTCAGTTGGGAATCCAGGGAGCCGCGTAACTTCACAAATAGAGGATGAAACCGCCAACGGAAACTGATTCAGGCACCGGGAGCGGAGAACAACCACATTCGCTTCATTTTTCACTTATTCCCATTATTTTACATAAACCAAAGAAAAATGTGTTTAAAAGCCACGAAAAAAATTGCTTTAAAAATTCTTTTAGCCATTCACTTCATATTTACTTCCTCGTATGGGAAAATTATTGTTATAATCCAAACTCTAGTAAAAATGGTCATTTAGTGGAACTCCAAACGGCATTAATTTCAAGTGACCACCAATGGCCATTCGGCAATACCAGATGACCACCCATTGGTCATTTTTACCAGAGATAACTCTACTTTGTAAACGTAAGTTGTTTACAAGGTGCTTTCTCACATCCAAATTTTTTTTCCGTTCATCCGTATCCTATCATAGCTTATCTCATCTTCCTCTACCTTACTATCTATTTGCTTTACTTACATCCTTTCCACTAGAATGTTACAAGAAGAACCAATGATCTGGGCACTAGGAGATAGAAATGAGACAATTCAAAGACGACTCAATTGTGATTCAATTGTGACATTCATATAAAGGAAATGCAAAATCTCGGTAATAGTATGGGCTCTAACGACCGTTGGCGAGCCCTAAAGCCCAAATTTAAAGAAAAGATAATGGTGGACAACTTCGTTTTCTTATTTTAGGAACACTCCACCGTTTTTTAATATTAACTAAATTTTAGTATCACAATATCTGGGAATTCGTATGCATCAAAGTTGAGTGGCATATCAGAGACTGATATATGTTTTGTGGAATCTCGTTTCTCTTTCTATTATTATTATTATTGTTATTATTATTATTATTATATCTCTGTAGAGAGACAGCCCAGGACTTTCTTTCTACGCTCACAAAAGCTTACTTCACTGTTAATTTTCCTGAATATAAATAACAGTATCAGTGGAACAAACCTCATCACATACAAAACCCACGCATTTCGCGATAGCACTAGTTCTCAGTATAAATTAGAGAAGTTATAGGTACGATCTAAATTAGAAGTCGTGAAGGTGCAAGTTGTACGAGAAATTCGGATTAGCTGCCTTCGCTGGCCTGAGGTTTCAATCCCTTCGACATCAGAGCACACGACGCGCGAAATGATCGGAATTTACGGTCAAACGCTCTCCGTCAACTTCTACGTCCCACCGTCGCACCGTCGAAATGAGCTCTGGGGATAAACACAGGTTGTGACGGTTGTCTGCACCATCATTCCACTCCTTCGTTTACACAAATGCCGATTTACATCCTTTGTTAAAGGCACGACGAACACACGGGCAGTATTTCTCTGACAGTGTTCTGAGAAATCGGGACTAGGCACTTCGTCCTCCAAGTACACGACGGCTGCTGTTACGTCATTGACGAAAGCTCTAGAAGTGCTCGTAAAACATCACTTCCTCAGTCAGTGAACGCCGTCCGTTGAGACGCGCACCGATTGTGAGACATGTTTACGAAGAATGAGGTTATGTCTGTTCATCGTGTTCGTGACCCCTACCTCAATCAGTGTGTCTATACTGTAAATGAAGATGAGTATAGTTGAAAAATAATTAATATCTAAGTAATATATCAATTTGAGTCACTGTGTTATCATTAAGAAGATCTAAAAGAAGAGTTTCTTAATAAGACAAGTGAAACGAGAAATAAATGTATACTGAATCCCAAGTTCGCTAAAACTATAAGTATTAAAACCAGTTACTTAATAGCTATTACATTATTTGATTCATTGGCAAATAATCTAAAAATTATCACTCATAAGAGATTAACTATGAAGAAGAAATTAAAGAAATAAGTTAAGATCGATGTTTAGATATTTGTATATATTATTTGTGTGTTTTTGTTACTAGTTTAAGTTTGTATACTTGTTAAACACTGCTTTTGTGTGTTAAAACTAGCTGTAAGTCCTCAGCGATACAATAGTTAATGATTAAAGAGTGACAATATCGGGTTACTGTTAGTGTGTTTTTCTTTTTTGTAAATAAATTCTATTATGTAGGTTTTTTTGTAAGAGACCTGCGTACAGGAAATTAATTTACCTCTGCAGGATTTTACTTTGAAAAATTTCCTGGTTTAATAAATAAAAAAATTAATTAATTTCGTTTTTAATATCACAAACAAATGTAAACTTTTACATTCTATTCTATGTGCAAATGTATTAAAGACAATCAATTTACGATACAACACTGATATAATACATAATTACTTGATGATTAAAATTCACATATTCACTATGGTTCAGGACAACGTTTCGATGCCAAGACTATAGCCTCCTCTACACATTCTTTGCGTCCACTACTACACATATCAAGTGTCGATATGACCGTAATAAAATATTATGATTATCACTTGTCAAATTTAAAAACACGAATATTTGGGTAGATTTTTAGTAAAATTTCACTTTTTACTATAAACCCAAGTACTAGCGGACACCAAGGAATGTACAGAACCTGAAGAGGAGGCTATAGTCTTGGCCTCGAAACGTTGTTGTCTTGAATCATAGTGAATATGTGAATTGTAATCATAGAGTAATTATGTAATATATCAGTGTTGTATCGTAAATTGATTGTCTTTAATACATTTACACATATAATAGAATATAATAGATAAATAGACAATCAGAGAGTGACGTAAAATTTAAAGGTTAACTTTTTCTGATATTATAATTGAACTATCGACTATTGTTGATCAAAAATTATTTATTTGCGACTCCTCGAGGAACAGCATCAAACAAAAATATATCCAGTAAACAATTCAGGTACATTATCCATAACGATTTTATTGTTGAAATCCCGTTATCATTGGGCGAGTCGTGGTCAGTGACGGAATAACTGGTGTTGCTCTCTGTCACAGCTATCTCGAACGTCAGTGTTAATTTATTCTGACACATGGCAGTGTTTACAGGGTAGGAGAGTACGCCATTTATGAGACAGTGAGATGTCAGTGCTAATGACGACTTGGTACACTCTTTTTTGGGGGATGGGGGGTGGGGGTCTTTAGGGTTCGTCAACGTCAATGTCATTAGAGCCCTCGCAGGTGGGGAAAAATCCAGTTTCACACCATAGGGAAATCCCGCAGTGACTCTTCCCCTGTACACTCTATTGACAACGCTGACAGAGCATCACTGACCCTGTGTTTGTATTTTCAGTAGGAGAAAACAATGAACGTGACATACAAAAAAAAATCTTGAGTTGTGATTAGAGTTACTCCACTCAAAACAATGGCATTATCCCGAATTAGTTGAACTTGTCATTGCCATACTGGATGATTTGAGCCTATTACTCACAAATTTAAAATCTATTTCGGAAAGTGTTCACTCCGCTACCGATCATGTGAGGAAAGGCAGCTGTTTAGAGTTCACTACCCGACAGACAAAATCGAATGATAATGTAATGGTAAGTGGTAACTCTCTATGGTCTGTACGAAGCACCATAAAAATTTGTGCTAAAGACGTGAATGGATGCATATGTTTCTTTCGAGTGCCTACACAGGGAAGATACGTGTGTTATATTACGACGAAATAATCGGTCGGAGATCAGCGCTTGGATGGAAATGGTGCACAGCTTGGACAAATAACAGACAGTGTAATGGTCATCATCCTCATGACCTCTACAAGAGATCTCTGGTTTTGTTCCCGTTTCATCGTCATTTTCATGCGATCACAAGTTACAACGTCAAAGGAGGGGTAATAAGAGTAATGTTTTCAGATGTATTTGTACGATTCAGGAAAAATTCCTTTAATTTTATAATAAAATACAAGCGAGGAAAAGCTGAGATAAAAACGCCAAGAATGGGTGACGAAGGTCCCATGAAACAATAGTGAAGTTTGCGAAGTTTCATGACAAGTTTTCTCCTTCAGCTAATTTGTAGTTGATGAACGTTTATACTGTTATCAATTCAACAATACTTCATAATTATTTAAATGCATTCGTCTCAATTTTGAGAACATATGAGGATTTAACACATACTTATTAAAATCAACATATTTTCTTTCTATTCAAGATCATCACAAAATGTTTCCTGCAAACAACTCCTGAAAGTTCTTGAAAAATTACCATTGATAATACTGCATTGATCTTTATTTCAATAAAAAAAATATCTCCCGAGAGAGATCTTTAAGGGTGACAAACGTCGAAAGCAGCGCGTGAACAACAATGTCTTTCTCGTGTTACTTCTCTCCAATCTCCCAGTTTCAATGGAGTTTCCACATTGCTCTGAATGCTTTTCTCTGTGAATCAAACGAAGCTATCGACGGTGAGTTAAGTCACGCGTGAATAGATAGTGGTTCTGTCGGCTCCAAACGTCGAACCTTGTGGTACACCTACGCTCTCTATTATCATTTGTCCCCGTGATTTCAAGTTGCACTGTCATAGATACTCCAGAAGAGAAACACAAATTCCTATGTTATATCTACAAGATGGGCAAAATAAGACTGGTCCGGAAAATACTTATACGAATGACATGGAATAGATTCTTGGAAAAAAAACCAGGAGAACTGCCCATCACAAAAAAAATATGTTGAAAATGGTCACCGTTGACATCAATGCAGCGCTGTGCACAAATTATCAAGCTGTGAGAATCGCGAAGCAACTCTACTTGGGAGATGACAGCAATAGCGTCTTCAATGTTCTGTTATAGTTTTCCAGTGTGTGAGGATTATTCGAGCACACCTGACCCTTCAATTTGCCCCAGAGGTAAAAATCACGCAATCGAGGCGAATTTACAGCCTCTGCTGACTGTCACTCCTTATCAAGTGCCTCAAGCACTCACGACAAGGTGCAGACATATGAAAGCAATCGGTTCTTGCATCGACGTTACCAATGGCATAACCAACCACCATTTTCTGTAAAGGGCAGTTTTACTGCTCATTAATAGCAATTTAGAGCCAGGATTACAGTTCTATTCTGAGATAGTTTCATTTCGCCCATTCTGTATTACACGTAGATATTAAAATGCATTAGAATAGTTATAACAATCAAAGGTTCATTCTCTTTTCACTCAAACTTATCACAACTTCATAGTTTCAAGAGTTTTTCTTAAATGACACGATTAATAAATATTTTCCGAAGTTTTCCTTGAAATACGAATCAATGTTTCTCCACTATGGGTTGCAGTGCCGAAACTAAATCTATACAGTGATGTAATGAAAATAATTATTTTATTTACCATCCCGTCTTCATTGTTATTCATAGCATCTGTTAGTAAATTAACATCGCAGGTGAGCCCAAAAATTGAAGGAACTAATTCTGAATGTACATGAATAATGTGAAAGCAATATATATTTTGCCATTTTCAATGGATGTATAAATTAACATACCTGAAAAAGGGTGTATGTTAATGCTACCTTACATGAAAATATTGCATGAAATTGTGACAGTCAAATTATTTCGCAACTAAAAATGTTATGTAAATTTTAAAACAGTATTACTCAAATCATATCCGTACTTTCGTCTCAGTGCCAATTTTTAAAATTTGTTTGTAGCTTTTACTACAATATTATAATGGATACTTATAAAATATTTCATTGCTTTTAATAAATTTATGTGACGTACAGAATTCTCTTAATTTACGGTTAACCACACCGCCAGATAGATTAATTATGTCGCCTCATATGAGGATTATAATTTCTATGAGATCACCTCAGAAGTCTTGCAAGACGAAATGGGTCTCGCAAGTTAAAAGTCATTAATAAACTGAGTCTAGCGGGGTGGCGCAGTTGGTAAGGGCATTAGCGCGCTAAGTTAAATGACCTGAGTTCGAATCCCGGTCCCGTCTCCCATTTTCATTCAACATAATTAATACATTTATGTGAGCTAATTGTCTAACAAGACAGAAGGGTATTTCATGTTTAAATAAACTTTTGTGTTGTCAAATAAATGACTAAAATTATATATCATTTTGATTACTGAGAATGCAATACCATGGTAATTGTAAAACCGGATCATTACTTTAACTATTACATGTATTCATTATAACTAATTGTCAAGAATGAATTAAAATCTAAACTTACTGTACTAAAAAACTATAATTCATAAGGAAAACATGGAGATGAAATAGCAATCGAATAAACACAGTATTAACATTACTCTATTACCTGACACAAATATACTAGTTCCAACGATTAAGAAAATTTATTTGTAAATGCAATTAATAAAATACAATGAACGCAAAAAATATCACATTTTCAAACTAAATCGAAATGATATTTCAAATAGTTCACAGGTATCAAAGAAATTCTCTTTTCGCCCCTTTCAAGAAAGAATTTTGCAAAATTCCATCTTAGTCCTTAACAAGTAACTTTCTTTTTCTTTGCGTTGATGAATCAGAGAGTTAGTCAGTTAGGACAACGACCATTAAATAAACACATTGACATATTTTTAATGAGAATATTATGTTTCCAAGTTATAATTCAATACATAAGAAGGCGCTGACTCTTATAAAACAATGTCATTCTCTTTTAACTTTCCGAAAGTGCTGTTCGATGAATCGTGAATAAGATTTCCCATCATTTCTCTTTCCCATAAATTATTCGTGTTAGACGTCAGCAACGTTCCAAAGCGGAACGGAGAAGTGCTTCTGGATTTGTTTGTGAGTTTAATTAAAGGCAGAAATCGATTGATAACGAACTTCTCTACTTAATGAAGCAGCTAAGACGCTACGACGACGACGAAGCTTAGCGATGACGCAAGACGCAACATTCGAGAAAAGAGGACGAGCGATGAAAGCGACGATAAAGGAGGTGACGACAGCAACCGAGTTAAGGGTAAGTTAACGGTTGCTCAGGCGAGAGCAATAGCGGTTGCTTAGCAACTCCAAACCACGCGAAGCGTCATTGTTTCCCCGTAAAAAGCGAAAATAAAAGAACGATCTGCTGCTGATGACGAGTCGTTCGGAAAGGAATATACTCCAACGAGCGAAACCAATGGCTCCCTTCCGTTTCCCTCATTTTGTTGAAGTTTATTTCGCTTGATGCGAACGAATACTTTCCAAACATTCTAAACACACCAACAGAATAGAATAGAACATTTGTTGCCTCCAATTATAAATGCAAAATACATTGCACAAATAAAAATAATTACAAACGTGATGTAAAATAATAAGAAAAGTAGTATATAGGTGTGCAGATAGAATAAAATGTATCCCACAGGGGATACTGATCCGCACTGGAGTAAGGAGATTTAGAACAAAAAAAGATTTTTTTTGAGAGGCTTTAGGACTCGTCAACATCGAGATCATTAGAGCCCTTAAAACTTGTACAGGTAGGGAAAATGCAGTTAGGCACTAGGGAGAGCCAACATGACTCTCCCCGCGTGTGGGACTCGCCGAAGGACTCAACCATACTCACTAAAAACCCTCCTGAATTATAACTCAAAACTCAAATCCCAGCATATCTCAAGTCTTTACTAAAAACATTAAAAAAGAGAGAGAGAAGAAGAAGAAGAAGATGATGAAGAAAGAGGAAAATGAAAGATACTGTAGCCCCAATAGCGTCGGGATCGAAAAGAACAAGAGGTGTCCAAGGAAGGTTAGGAAAGAGAAAGGAAGGAAAGATATTAAAATTCAGAAAGAAATTAGAACAATTTAGATTATGAATGGTACAAGTACCTAAGTTAAGTAAAACTATATCAAAATAAAGAAGTAAAATTTAACAAAATTACAAAATAACTCAAACTAACAATTACTTTGCAGTAACAACAAAATGTATCAACAGAAAATATTCTTTAGATTTTGTACGAATTAATACTATTTCTCATAAAATTACTCAATTTTAAAGTTTAAACATATTTAACAATGAATTTATCAGTATGTATTGGACTTAATACGTTTATAAAATGTTATTATGTACAAAATACTTTAAGACGTGGTCTCTATTTTTGTTTATAATACTTTTTAGGTTCATTTACATATAAACAGGTATTAGTGATGCAGCAAACGCGTATTTATTGTAAATGGATATTGATGCCCTGAGAACAATAATGATGATACAAAATGACATCTTGATAAAAATTCTTCATATAATTTATGAGAAAGTTAACAGGAATAATGATTTCCAGACTAAGTTATGTCCCGTTTCCCTATTGATATGAAACATTTTTTAATACGACGAAGCAGTTATACTACAAGTACCAAACATTTCAGAAGAATCATAATTACACGAATTAACAATTATCCTGTACGTTTAATGTAAATTAGTTATTATAGAAAATATTTTAACAATTAAGTAAAGTGAGTTCGATGTTTGCATGCCCAATTAAATGCAGTATTGAAATTTGTTTAATGAGAAGATTCAAGGGAATCTTTCCAAGTCTTTCAAGGGAATCACGAAACTATCATTTTAAACTTTCTGTAAGTTTTGCAAAACGAAGAATAATCCTTTCAAAATGTCCATTAAAATTAATTTTTATGTATTGTATATTTTCCTATAGTATTTTATGAACGTCTTAACTTGAGCCACCGTTGCTTTCAAGTTTACGGTAGACTTAGTATCATCTAGTCAAAAGGAAATTGTTTTGACTTCCCACGAATCGTCGTTTAGAAGGATGGTTATTTCCGGTCCGCCTTTCCACTCCCGTTCACCGCCCCTCTCCACTTTAAAGCACAACCATGGAGAAGGAAGGAAGAATTTCGTTAATGATGCCTCACTAAACCAATGCTGCTCATAAAATACCTCTAAGTAAAAACGTAATACGAAGTTATTTCTGAAAGGAAACACTGAAACGAAAGAATTGCCGAGTGTAGAGGCGAACTTCAATCTCGACAACTTTTAAAGAACGAATCCACCGGAAGATAACATTGCTTTTCTTTACGGTATAGATTCTTCCATTGCTGATTAAAGGTTGTAGGCAATTATTGGATATTGAAAGTGAAAGGCGGAGATGAATGATAAGGGAATTGGAGAATGTTTCTCCAAGGCGTAGTGACAGACAAGAAGGACGGGGGTGAGACCTTGAGAGGGAAGAGCTAGCTCGCCAAAGTCATATTGGATTTTGTGGCGAAAGCTGCAATTTGATCTGCCGTGAGCAAATTGCCACACGCAAGTCGTAGAGAGCGAGACGAGGAGGAGTCAAGAGGTTACAAGAACCTTCACAGGTCGCAGCAGAGTGAATGCACGAGAACGAAGCAAGGTAAGAAGAGGAGACGAAGAGAGACACGATGAAAGAAGGAACGTGATAAATGGTACGCACATAGAATGTGTGGAAATTGGGTGGAGGATGTCAATTACGTAGTCTATGAATGCAGGATAACAAAGGGAGAGAAGGAAAGATAGTTTAACAAAATAAGGAGAAGAGAATTAATGAATTTGAATAGGAGCGAAAGGGCATATTAATGGAATACACGACTGAAATGGATACAATGCAGCTAAATATGGAACGTTACAGGAAAATAAGGAAAGTGAAGATGAAACAAATACACGTGAAGGGAAAAGTGAGAGGATATGTGGGTAGAGAAAAACACAAAATAAGACAAAAAAGAGGATGAAACTTAATGATACGGAATATTTCTTCACAGAAAACCCAGATGTAAACGTAACCCTGGTAATGACTTCGTTGTTAAGGTACAGGGGTAGCTTGAACAAGTGTATTTTACAATAAATAAATGCATGGAATGTAATAATGGGAAGTATTAATACGTGTTAAATGATAGGGAAAATGAGGAAAAGAAGACGAAATTAGACTCTAAAATCTTTAGAGAATCCGTAAGACGTATACAGCTCACATTAGTATTCCCCACTCTTATTTCGAATACAACTACTTGAAAATGCTGCCATCCACAATTGGGAGACTAATTTTGTTTTTACCAACTCGGGTTTTTCCGCTGTTTTCCTTCAGGTAGAGGAAGATTTTCCGTAGGGACTAACATAAACTCAAGAGGAAAGCACTAATTACTTGATTAATCTCTTGCCCAACACTTCAATGGCTTATTATCAATTTTTCCCTGTAATACTCTAATAAAATAAATTTTGAAATAATGGTTAATATTCATCACATTACAAGTTTGTCCTAACTTTGTCCCGATTTTGGGAAGTTTTGTCAATAATTTTTTTCCAGAGCGTTCACATAAACGACACTACTTATCTTCGAATCAGGATCAAATCATGGGGCTCCTTCTACACACTCACCCGTCAATGGCCTCAGAAGCAAAGTGATGAAATCGACTACATAAGCTGAGCAAACCTTCCTCAGCAGCAGCTGAATCTTTTTCGCAACAGGAACTCATTTCTCTCAATCTTTTCCAAAGAACTGCACTGACAATGAGTCCAGATTACGCTTCTGTGACATGCACAATCTGTGATCCGTTCTTAGTTCAATTAGTGGACGCCACGCAGCGAAGGTGGTTGAGCAGTGGACGCCGTAAGCAGCTTATCGCTGTTGTGAGTTGCAACTGCGAAACAATATCAAGCAGTATTGAATTGGCCAAACGGATATAAAATCCTCACAATGGGTGGCTTGTTGTAAGGATGAGTGCAGATGTAAAGAAATGAAATGGTTGTGGTTCTTTGGAGGAAAGTATGTGAAGGATGGATATGAACATAGTAATACGTTTTTAGAATTGTTAGTCCCGAAGAAGATATAGATTATATCGAAACGTTGGCGTAAAAAAGAAATTGTTTTCTTTTTAGGTCTAAACGCAAGATATCCTTATTTAATTAGATTTCTTTCCTCTTGGCTAGTAAAATTTTGGTAACATCAAGCTATATTAATAAATATTTGGAAAGACATCACACGCGATATTTCAACTTGAATAAAATAAATCAATAGAGACAAATTTCGAGGGACAGGGTGAACATATTTATTTTTAAAAGTTATTATTTTGCTTATTTTTCGTAGGTGTAATTTAAGAGGAAATAAATTGAAAAAAATAGAGATACATTTGTTTGTTTTATACACGTAATATAACGTCCTCCTCGTTGAACTATAAGAGCAATATTTATCTTGGATCACGAAGGTGTTATAAAGATACATCTGAATGTTCAACTCAAAGCAGTATCAACGAAATGTGACAATAAAGAAGACGTAAAGGAAACGAAGTAATGCTCAGTGGTGTGGAGGGAGATAGAATTAACAGACTCGATTACGTCACAGCGAAGTCAGGATGAGATACACTGAAAAAAATGACTGACGTTTCCAAATCGAATCTTCTCGAAGCACTGAGGCTGAATGATCTCTACTAAGCGAATCCTTTCGTATGGAACGAAGACAGCGATAGCTCTTCTCTTGAGAACGGAGCTGTCTGTAGACAAGAGATGTGTGGAAAGTCGTATTTTACTCTATTCACAAGAAACAAGCATTATCAGACAGGCTTCCGTATTATTGTCGTGTGGCGTGAATGAGGCCATCAAGAATGGAATGTAAACTACGAAAAGTGAATTATTTGAAATGTCTGCTGCATGGAAAGAGGAAAAAGTAAAAGATGCAATTGTTTGAGCTTTCAAAGGGCTTAAGGGCTATTGCAATAAAAATACAAATTTATGATAAATATTTATGATTTACAAGACAAAAAAAAACTATTAAATTTGGCTGCTAATCGGTAGCTGTTAAATTTTAACTCAACTGTTGACTGAAAAGTTAACTACTGTGTACGCCAGAGTTCGATGACATTACGTGAGGCGGACAATCCACTGAATGTATAATCTAAGTGATCGAATTGTAGAAACAAAATTATATAAACGATTTGAAGAACACAGTTTTCAAGCGCGTAACCTAAAAGTGAAATAAAAACAAATGGATTAAGATGTCTTAACTATTTCGCGCTTTGTTTATTAAACATTCTGGGTGAAGTGTACTTTCCTTCTACCCGGATTTTAAAATGATTCCTAAGTACATATGAGCATACAACACTGAAAATTGTGTGTGTTTTTATAAACATAGGCTTCCGCGGCCGGATTCAGTGTGAACTTGTTTATCCGGTCTTAGGCCCAATTTCACCAAATGTAGAATAATCGCCATCTCTTTAAACGTGATTAGGTCAATGGAATCGCGATTACATTTTNCTTAGGCCCAATTTCACCAAATGTAGAATAATCGCCATCTCTTTAAACGTGATTAGGTCAATGGAATCGCGATTACATTTTACGCGTTTCACCAAGCAAAACTAATCGTCGATTAAGTTGATCAATATTTCTGAAGAATTCTCTGGGTTGGTAGTAGTTGTACTGAGCATTATGGGTAATATGAAGACAAATGACGGGAGGAAAACGTATCATGTTGCTCACTAGACCCACCAACGGACACCGTAGGCAGCATGGGGCCTCCCTCGTGCCACTAAACATAACCTATAAACCGGAGCCACGAGCAAACGAACAAAATGGACGCCACATTTCTTGCAGTGCGATTTGCGCTGGTAATCGAAGGGTCCCCGAGCGTTTAAGTGTAAATCGCGATTTTCTCGTAAATCGAAGCTGGTGGAACGCGCATTTTGATGATCACGATTTACTGCACAGAAAATCTCGTTTAAGACATGAAACGAACTTGGTGAAATTGGGCCTTAGTAGATAAAACTACTGACGTTTCGGCCATCATGTTGTGGCCTTCTTCAGGGCAATGCCAGAGTCGTACAGACCTAAGAAGCTGTCGTACTCTTTCAAAGCACACTGACATTGCCCCGAAGAAGGCCTCAACATGATAGCCGAAACGTTGGTAGTTTTATCTACTAAGACGCGGTTTGTCCCGGACAAACAAGTTCATGAATGTGTTTTTGTACATTTTCTTTGTGGTATTTATTTTTTTAATTATAAAAAGTAAAAATTTAATGCCACAAAAGGAGAGAAATATGGAAGATAACATTAATTTAGAATATTATATAAAAACCGCGGGCAAAAACCGGGCAAAATGAGCTAAAAAAAATCCAGACCCGTAGACAAATGTTTTNAATATAGCAATTTTCAGTATAATTTTTCTTCGAATGTTGATGTAATTTTTTGTATATTAGTTTAACAAAGCAAATAAATATTTTTTCTCTGTTTTAAAATTTTGAATGTACAGTAATGATTGTTTCAAGTTCCTTTTCAAGTTCTGAGCAATGCCGAGTAGTTTTACCTTTTATATTATACCATCCGAAATAAAAGTAGATNACAGTAATAATTGTTTCAAGTTCCTTTTCAAGTTCTGAGCAATGCCGAGTAGTTTTACCTTTTATATTATACCATCCGAAATAAAAGTAGATCATAATAAAATTATCAAATTTTTAAATTCACGAAACAGATGATTATGCTGCTTGACAACAATACGTTAGGTGATTAAATAAATAGTACAGTATCCTAGTAACATATTATAAATATAATTACATAATATGTAACAACTACACAGATACAGTTTGGTAACGTATGTTACAAGGACTTTCTCTGTTGTTACATATAATGTAAATTTACTTATCATTTTACTAGGACACTGCACTACTTATGTAATATGACAACGAATACCGAATGAAATTTTTTAAAAATATCATTTCTGATACACAACGTTCGTAATAATTAACTTCTTCGTCGAAGATAAATGTATTTTCCCAATCCATCTAGTGATCATTATTAATTCAATGTTAAGGTAATTAGACTTTGTTCAACTGATCGAAACGTAGTGAGCTCTTCACAGAAAATTTAAATATTCTTCATAGTCCCGCAAAGGTCGTTAGTTTTTAATTATTCATTTCATTAGATTATATAATGGACGTTAATAGTAGTAGAGTTTGTATCAATTCTCTTCCCATTTCTCGCTCGTTCCATAGATGGAACGGTGTTACAGGTCTCAAATATGCTCCATCTTACATTATGACTAAAGCGAAACATATTTGATTCCGAAGTATGTAACTATTCTAAGAAGCAAACCAAGACTTCATTAGACTCCAAGTGATAGGAATTCATTACAACCTGAAGTGGGAATGCACATTTTAAATTTCCCGACATATGGGTCATGTAAAACTTATATTAGTTCGCGTACCATTTTCTATACACTTACGATCTACCAAACCAGCACGGGATGGGATTTGGCAAAATGAATAAAACTTCAGGGGGCATACAAATTTACTTACAGCCCAATAGCTTGATTCTCATAACAAATGTATAATATTTAAGTCTGGAAAAATTATAAATTATATTTATTCCAATATTAAGAACTATAATAAAATGTTGTCGTACTCCAATGTATACGGGGCAATTCCAAACACAATTTTTTTTATTTTCTCTCACCGGGCAAGCTACATCAAATATCAATTACGACAATATAGATTTATAAAACAAAGTTGTGTTCCCATCGTTTGATGAAACATTTGATGTAAAATATACTAAAACTCGCGGGTCGTATAAAACGTTTTTTTACATTCGAACTGCACTGATCTAAACGTATAAAATCTATCGCCCGCAAATATTAAAACAAGCCAACTCCTTGGAAATTAACACAACATTTTAAGTTGTTTCCATCAATATTTCGAGAGTTAATTTTATTTCTTGATACATACAATCTGGAAGTAAAATAATTGTTAACAATTCACTTCAACTTGTAAAACGAGGTATAAACCGAATGAGAATTCCCCGTCAGGGAACACGCGTATTGGTAATTAAGGTAATAGTGCCGATAATTACAGATGCATAATGAACCTTAGTAATCAAGTTAATAGAACACACATAATTTCATCGGCTGCGGATGTGTTCTAGTTGGCTCAATATGGATCATAACACGTACGTAGTGATAAGATCCCCGGAGCGGCGCGGTTTGATGGCAGACAGAGCAAGTGTCTCACGAAACTAGGGGGTTGAAGTTCAGTGCTTACGAAGACTTTGGCTGCTAAGAGCGTTGTAATGGCAGTAGCCATTCGTGAGGCACAAAAGGAGACAAACTGCAACAAGTTTCCTCCACGAAGGAAATGGGGACTTTATGAACATGTCGCAATATAAAGGAGTTGCAGGAGGAAGACAGAAAATGGAAAAAACATGCACTAAAAAGATGAACTCATTTCCTCTCCTCGAGTGCCATACAAATGGACGTAAACAATTTCATCCTAAAATTTGTAATTTTAGACATTTCTTTTTCGTTGTTTGTTGTAGTTTCAGGTAAGAACTCTTTCGGTCGAATATTGAGCATCTTTAGGCCCTAACTAGGCCGTAATAATGAATGGTATAAATGACAGTGTAAGCGAATAAAGCGGATTTTCACCAAAAATGTCATCGACATTTATCGTCAAAAATAATTTTATATCCATATTTTCACGCATTTCAAAAATAAAGTTACCTTATGTTCTTTCTGAACATTTCCTTGCTAAATTTCATCACGCTCAGCTCGGTGGTTCACTCGTGATCAGGTAGCAAACAGAAAGACCCACTTTCGTTGTACGTATTTATAATAATACTAGTAAAACTACCCCGCGTTGCTCGGAATTTGAAAAAAAAAATCCAAAACAAAGATTTCCACACCGATCGAACCTCTACGCAACAATGTATAAAACAAATAAGTGAAACGCTACAATGAACTTTTATAAAAGAAATTCCAAATGAAAAACCACGACAACGTTAATACGATTCTACCCTCTACCACCACTTGTGTAAAACATCGAAAAATCCAAAATCCCGTTTCTAAATAAAAATTAGCAATGTTGAGGTACAAAAATCAAGTTGATATTTCAATCACTTCGTGAGATACAGAAAAGAAAGAGAATTAAGAAGGAATGAAAACTGGGGGAAGGGGAGGTGCCTCGAAATCTCAAGAGACGGCGCTCTTTCCAGAGCTTTCAAGCAAATTTTCGCCATGCTTGGATTAACACTGTATATTTGTATAAAAGACACCCACACACACCGCCCGGGACACACTTTATATAGAGAGAAGATGGATTAAAAAAGATTTCATGGCACTCTCTACCTCACTGCCGGTTTCATATTCTTAAAATAATTTACATGGTTATTGTTCCCCCTCTAGCAAATGCAGAGTACGATATTCGAAGGGCTGTAGTTGTTGTGTTATGCGCGGGTGGTAGAGCGTGTTGGCCGTCGCCCACGCAACCACAGACTGCAAACTCCACGCTCCATTGCAACTTGGCTTCACTTCCTCTCTCACTGGCTTCCACGCAGCAAAAGCGGGAAAAACACCTCCCGATGCCGTCCTTCAATTCTGTCACTTTAGTCTTCCATTGCGTTTTATTACTTCTAAAGTAGACCTACGTGCGTCTTCGCTCACGTGAAATTTGGGATATTTTCTGAAATATACTTTCTCGAATGCTCATCTTAATCCTTAATCATTTAGTTTTCTCAAATTCTCAATCCTTTTGTTTCATCAAATTAAAATACATAAATGAAGCAGTCGTGTTCATTAAGACAGAACTATTAAAATCCCACCCCTGCTTTACAAGATATAGTCTAGTTCACGAACACAACACTCGTAATAAGGCTAATATTCATCATCCTCGCGTGTCAACAACTTTTTGCCAAAGACGCCCGTATCATTCAGGAATGATTTTGTATGTATCTCTTCCCAAAATTTAAAAGATATAAATAAATTGAATCTCTTTAAATCCGCGATTAAAACCTTTTTAATGTGCTATTGTTTCTATAATGTGAAGATATTATTAAAATAAGTTAATGAGAGTTTCAGTTTCCTAATAAATATTGTTTTCCATATGACTTCGAATGATGTGAGGTATGTTAATATCTCTTATACCTTATCACGCCATTGTTATTGTACCATCGATATTGATTAAATTCCTTTTTCATGCATGTTGACTTTGCTCCTTTTTGTTCATTAATAGTTTATTTCTAACTGAAATCAACTTTGGCACGGTTGTGTACATTATCTCTGTAGTCCCACCCTGGCCCGGGTTTTCCACCGGTTTTCTTCCGGGGAGTGACGGACTTTCCTAGGGCGGGAATGTCATTAATACCTTTGTTTTATTATCTACATATTATTTTACAAACAAATATCTACAATTTACTTTTGAATAATACATGGATGACAGTACGTATTTATTAAATATATTTTTATATAAATATTAAATCCGCGACTGCCCTTGAGCTCTTGATCGTAATTGATGGGATGGTCCCTTGCTTGCTTCCGGAGAGTAACTTCGTTTATTATCTCCCTCGTGGTCATAAGCAGTCAATTTGCAACTTTTGCTGTTTTTACAATAAATTTTATTTATTATTTATTTAATCAAATGCAATAAACGAGGGAATGTTTGATTCTCCAAACCTCTCACTGATCGATTGGTGATTTATTATCGAGGGATATCTTTATTTTTTATGTATTATCTTTTTCTTTTATAAAAATAAATATTTACTTATCCTTTATGCGTTCCCATACCATTCATTCAATTTACGTTATATTTTGTAATTCATAGATATGCTCTCTGATGCTCTCTGACAGGTTTTAGTATACAATTATTTCACCTTAGGTGTTACACATGAAATGTAATAATAATTTTATTCTATCAAGTCGGGGGGAAATCAATCTTCATAGACGTAGTATACTTGCTTACGCTGCCTAAACGGATATAGAGAGGTGATAACTATGAATGGCAATATTGTCCGTCTCAAATAGTTCTACAAAAAACTCCGCGACAGCATATGTCTGTCTACAAATGTTAATAGAACGTATCGGAAAAGAGTTATTACAAATAGACCAGTAAAATATGTCAACTTAAGAGAGTAATTCAAGACGGTAAAAATAAATCATAATCAAATTAAATGCATTCTATGCTTTGTACGTTTAAGAAAGATGTAAACTGTCTTTAAGTAGTAAATTTTGGACCAATAGTTCAGATTTTACAAGTCTTTTAGTTTTACAAGTAACCGGCGCGCCGTCGTGTGTTGCCTCGGGAGGACCAAGTAAGCATTCGACTGGTGCGCTACCCGGCTTGGGATGCTCTGCGTGAAACCAACATATTAGATTCTCTTGTGGGACTTTACGACTCGTCGACATCTAGGTCATTACAGCCCTAAAATTATGAACAGGTAGGGAAAATTGCAGTTACGCACTAGGGAGAGCCAACATGACTTTCCCCGCGTATGGGACTCGCGGAATGACTCAACCATACACTCCAAAAACCCTCCTGAATTACAACTCAAAAATCAACATAGCTCAAAACATTCCAGATTTCATTATTTAAAAATACAGGAAAAGGAAGATAGAGGAAAATGAAAGATACCCTGATAGCCCTAATGGCGTCGGGATCGAAAAGAACAAGAGGTGACCAAGGAAGGTCAGGAAAGAGAAAGGAAGGAGCCTCGCACAAGTAAGTGGAAGCAATGCCACACTCAGCTCGGGGCCCCGAGTTCGCCAAATACGTACTTACTAGATGTAAGTCCCCTGGGGGGGGGTAACATATTAGACTCGCCATTTTCGACTACTGGAAAATATAACGAAGAGTTAAGAGTGTAACATAACAAAAAAAACACACACATGTGAAGCGGAGTTGGGTTGCTTGTAGAAAATACAAACTACGGATTATTTAGTTTGATTCTCAATTACTGACATGCAAGAAATAATTGAAAGACTCCTGTTTGAGAACTATATAATTTTGTAAGATTATTGTAAGACTCAGGGGGTGTAAATTCCATATTGTCTCCTTCTTTTCCATTTCACGTACTTTCACCAGATTTAATAAATATCCATCATAACTAATTAAATATATAATTAATAACTTACGACCTTTTGTGGACGAATAACATTTAAATTTTCAGTGAAGAGCTCACTGAAAATATAAATATTATTCGTACATAAAAAGTTGTAAGTTATTAATTACATATTTTATTATATTATATTATGGTCATAGAAATCTCCTTGAGTATCGCAAGTTGAATGAAGATGGAAGACGGGTCCGGGAGGCGAACGGGATGGAGTGCGCAGTCGGTGAGCGCATGAGCGCGCTAAGCTCAAGGTCCCGAGTTCGAATCTCCGTCCCGTCTCCCATTTTCATTCAACATAACATAATTAATATATAATGGTCGTTACTAGTAATAGAATTTGTCCATCACACGGACTTAAATCTGCTCTAAGGTTGTCTTTCAGTTGTAAAACAGCAAATTTTGATTTGATTCACGATAGTTTATTACTGACCACAATATATCCCAAAGCAAAGTTATGTATCTCGCACTGAGTCATGGCTTCCTACAATTACCAGGCTGGATCACGCATTATGTGCCAACGGTGTACCGTTGGCCGGTTTCGTTAAATGCGTTAACTGTATTTCAGCGAATGAATTGCTTACGTATTCATATTATTCGTGTCAAATGAATCTGAACTTACAATAATTTTTTTTGTTGTTGTCACGCTATGTTTTTTAACTGACTAAATATCTGAACGCATTAGCTAAGATACTTCTCTTTGGGCGGCGAACCGTCCGGTCTACGAGACCGGTGTTGTCAAGCGTTAGACTCCTGCCCGGTAATTGTAGGAGCAAATGCGTGTAACACTGATTGAATATTTCACTTCTATTGGCCATGATTTCTATGTATTCTTTTAAATTCGTAAAAACTAAATACATACAAAACAATGATTGTTTCCTTTTATCACAAATGACATAAATAATATGTAGAGCACACGAAATGTTTAATTCATGGATACGATATCGTCTAAAAATTTCTGTTTTAAGTTACCTCCTTGCTAAATTATATCAGGCTTAGTCCAATAATTTGGAGCAAATAAATACACGAAAAAAAGAAAAGTACTCTCATATTTATTATATTTGAGATGATTTACACAGCTTTACTCGGAATCTCCACTCGAGCAACTGAAATGTACGACATAATTATTAATCTGATTCTGAAAGGAATTGTTGTAAAGGTCGAACAAAAAACAGACATAGGGTGCTAACAACATGTGTGTATGAGAACATTTTGAAAAATTCAATAAATCTTTTTAAATTGTTAACTTGAAAAAAAAATCTACGAATTCTGAAAACTTATGATTATTATTATTTGTTCAATTTTTTAAACTCTTTTAGATTTTACGGCACTAAATTTAAGTATAAAAAGTAAGTAAATATTGTCAGTGATAAGAAAACATGGATTTACTTTCAATCTCAGAAATTCTTTCAACCATAAGGAAAAAAGTCGATAAATGAAATTATATTGTTGTCTACGAAAAAATAGACAATATTCACGTACACTCTATTAAGGGCAAGAATGACAGAAATATTATAGAAATAGTAAAAATCATGAACCAAGAAAAAACTGAAATTTGACTGATTATACTTAACATAATGGAAATGTTAAAACCTTGCACAAACGAAGCGAAAGTAATGAAGGGAGGGAATGTAAGAGGTAATCACAGAGGGCAGTGAGTGGAAAATGAGATTTGAAATTAAAAGGCGAAAAATATGTTGACGTTTACTAACGAAGCTATTCAGACTTGACAAACGTACCGGAAAAAGTATTACTCGCCCATTTTTTAAGAGTAAATGGCACACATATTTTCCACAAGTTTTAATGCTCATTTACACATAGCTTATACTGTATGAACGAGATCAGAGGTATTATTCAACTAACCCAATTTACGTTTGTTAGTTGGGTTCAGTAACAATCCGATACACATGTAACTAGGCTTTCATATTTATTTAAATGTTAGTTAATATGTAAGTTAATATTTTGAACATTTTCGTGAATTTCATTGTATCTTCAGTGCATATTCTGGACATTAAAAAATTCAAAATATTGACTTAAAATATGCGCTAATAGAGTATATTTTCTTACTTTTAGTGCATACTGATCCGAGTCTTGCTTATGATGATATGCTTATGTTCCTTCAATTTTTATTTCTTATAATTAAATAATATAATATTATAATGTAATAAAAAATCATGAAATGTATTCTATACTAAATTAAGAGCATACTCCACATATTGGGTTAGAATAATGACTCCGATGTTTTTGAAATCTAAACGGTTTCATAGAGCATTTAATCTAATATTTGATACTTGATGGTGTATCATTTCCTGTTCATTTTAAAACATAATCTACCTCAAAAATCGAATTAATGAAAAGTAAATTGATTAAAGATGATTTTTACAGCTCCATAACATCCATTTTAAAAATCTATTTCTATTTCTTCTGCTACGTTCGTTCCCTTATTTCAATTCATAGGTTTCTTCTCTGTTATAGCAGCGTGGTGTATTATTCAGAGCACACCTCCTCCGCTCGACCAACACCTGTCTCGCAGCGTTGGCCTTCGCGAATTGCCTTCTCGTTTCGGGCAGGAAAGGGACCGCAGAGACTCTACTATGGATGCCTCCCGGTCTCCTCTCGATGGGGAAATATCGAGCGCACAGAACAGCAGTAAGTGAATTGTCTGAAGGTTCCGCCGTTTCCTAAGGTTTCCGCTGGCGGTGAGAAGAGGTTATGTCTGCCTTCAGACAGGGGAGTGGGGGG
>NNCF01129991.1:74084-90009 GCA_002313205.1 Laupala kohalensis
AATATGCGAGAAAGTACAAACCTGAACGCTCTTATGATGCAAGCGTATACTGATTAAAAGTTGTGTTGAACTTATTAAAGTTCTCTCTTGCTATTTTTGTTGCATGTTCGTCTAGTTGTGGGTCATGCGGTTGTAGCCTGTTGTGCGGCATTCGGTGCTATCCTCCAGCTCTGATCCACCGAACTGAGGCCCATCAGCACTGTGCACCATGTAATTTACAATAAGGATTTTGTACAATTTTGAGAAGAGAAGGAAGAATACATCTGAAGAGGGGGAACTTACATCCCCGAAACGTATCAATGTGAAAGTAGGAACGGTTAAAGAGTTTGTGCGTCAATAATACATGTTGTCATAAATAAGGGCACTGCCAACTAATTTATTAAAATAACTCTTAATTCGAGATTAATTAGTTCAAAAGAGACTAGAGAACCGGTATAAAAATTCACCTTTGCCCTGAAAAATAAAGCACGGGTCAGGATGGGTATATGTAGATCGAAACGTCGGCAAGTTCGAAGATACTTTTTTTATTGTTATTACAATTCTAATGAAATACAATAAAAATACCAACTCCGTGACTGCGTAGTGGAAAATCTGTTACACGTGGTAGCAGCCTGTGCTTTGTGTCAGTCGAAAATTCAACTCAGGATTTCACTTGCACATGTGACAAGTTCATGTGAACTTTGCATATCGCGAGTCAACCGGTCACAACCGATGCACAGGAGACATGTAGTCCCACGTTGGCTTAAATCAAAACACGGATAGAAAAGTCGGGGCCCGATTGATACATGGGATTCACTTCTATACGAATCACGTGAGGTGGAAAACACGAATAAATGTTTTCACGTATAGAAGAAGAAGAGTGGACAACTCATAGAAACACACACGGTTTCGAAATGTGTTTTCTCCTTCGTTTTTGATAAGAGTGTTTTTGTTGTTGTTGTTTTTTTATATATAGCGAAGCTTTTAGTTATACGTAAGAAATTAACTCAATGAATTTGAATGGTTCTTTTTCATCGGAGTACTGAACTACATTTTTGTAGCGATTATAATTTTTGTAAGTGTTGAATTCACACCACATACAATCAAACAAAATATTCATTAATTTGTTTCGAGAAATAATACAAACGAATTAATCGATAAAATTTAGTCATCTTGTCTGTGTATATCCTAATATTTTCACCGTTGCAATACTAGGTGTAAGCGGGGAGAAGTCGGGCATGGAAATAAAGATATATTGTCCTTGATCGCAGTACGTTAACCACTACGCCATCCATTTGCCGCCCATGGAACGTACACGAAAGAAGAATTTGCCTTTTTAAAGTTTGTTCATATTCTTTATTTTGTCCTCCTAATAAACAGTGCGCCAAAACACGAGTTTGACGACCACAAATAATTATTCATTTGAAATAAAACAACTTGATTAACACCAGCACACGTGCGTATAGAGATATAATTTTTAATGTTTTAATTTTCAAGGTTTGATGTTCGGATAATTTCTGATTCTTTAACTTTTTTCGGTGCCTTGTCACGGGTTTCATCTCAAGCTGTCTGTCATTGCCTTACACGTCTTGGATAAACATTTCATTCTTATGTCATACGGAGTCAAGCGAGTTCACTGTTAAATATTTCTTCATAAATAACTTTTTGTTGCAAATTATACTACTGTTATACCACTATTAACGTCCATTATATAATCAAATTTGTGACCTTTTATTCATCACCTGACTACGACTTAAATCCACGTCGAAACGTAGCAAGCTCTTCATGTAAAATATAAATTTATTTGTCCATAAAATGTGGTAATTTTTTAATTGTTTGTTACTGTTATTCATAAAACGAACTTACAAAGTAATTTAAATTGAAACAAAAAGATAAGACTTTTTAATAACGTAAGAAACATTACCCGGCAGATCAGGTTACCTCAAAGTTCAATCGATCTCTCCTTTCCGTATCAACAAGCAACCTTTGAAGGGCGAGATCAATCAAAGCACTCAGTGGATCCCCTCCCTTCCCCAATGGATCCTGTACATGCCCATCAAAACAATGCAGCAGTGCGAGGTTTGTAAGCTCGAGATCACCGCAATGTGAATAGTTGATGGTGCGTTGTTGTCAATAACGAGCTGGACACGAGCAGAAGGGGTGGCGGTTAATGCAGGAGCAAGGGAGGGAGAGAGCTGCAGGGGGTTGATTTGACTGCAGCAGCTCGAAGCGGGGACACGCGGTCTGGGATCTGGCTGCGAATATCACAGAACGAGGTCATGTACAGCTAGCAGCTAACTACATTAAGAATTTCGCCCCCCCCCCCCTCCACGAATAGTCAAATAGCGTGGAAGGTAGGGCACAAGCAGGCATTTTGAACGAAAATTCTGAGGCACTTTATATACTCCTCCAAAAGAATGCTCTTTTCAAATTTTGTATTTTCTCTTCTTTTTTTAAAATCTAGAGGAAATACAGTTTTAAAGTAAATTTCTCTATTACCTACAGGCAACCTTCTTTAACATCCTTTGTTTCTCGCATCATTCTTAAACAACTGCCACAATTAACATTACAAAGGTTATTTTTTGAACTTGGACGAGATTCTAAACATGTATTTTACACTTTTTATTTTATAATTAATTTTAAGACAAAAGGTGAATTGGAATTAAAGTAATTTACTCAACTACCTCCCAGGTGACGCTACTACCGGCAGTTCATATTTGCCTGAATGTGTCTCACGATTCAGTGTGATCACTGACTATTATACTCATGCCAGAAGACTTCGCACGGGTCAACTTGTGATTTTATTATGTAAATTAAATATTAAATAATAATATCCCAAGAACAATAATAAATAAATTTATTGTCAAAAAGTAATACAAACTGCTTATGACCGCATGGAGGACAATAAACTAATTTACTTTCCGGAAGCAAACAAGGGACAATCCCATCAATTCCGATCAAGGGCCCCAAGGCAGAGGCGGATTGAAACATGTTAGGTAACTCCTAGATAAGATAAAAAGTAAGCTACGTGTTCTACTACAAACAGAATATCAACAAGTTTGTATTTTAACACAAAAAAACTATTTCCCATATACGAATTATTATCGAACTATAAATTATGCTGAATATAGTGTTTATAAATCATAAGAGTTAAATAACACTAAATTCACGATTTAATGTTACAATAAACACGCCCCTAGACAAAAGCCTAGAGAACCTGTATAAGAAATCCGCTTCTACCCGAAGAAAAACCGGAGAAAAACCCAAATTTCAATTCTTCTCTACCCGAAGGAAAACCGGAGAAAAACCCAAATTTCAGTTCTTCTCTACCCGAAGGAAAACCGGAGAAAAACCCAAATTTCAATTCTTCTCTACCCGAAGGAAAACCGGAGAAAAAACCAAATTTCAATACTTCTCTACACAAAGGAAAACCGGAGAAAAACCCAAATTTCAATTCTTCTCTACACAAAGGAAAACCGGAGAAAAACCCAAATTTCAATTCTTCTCTACCCAAAGGAAAACCGGAGAAAACCCCGTGTCAAGATGGGGATATATAATGTACGAAAATGTCTCTGTAATTGTCGCTTCCTTCACGATCCATTTTACCTCGGCTTCTGGTTCACGAGGACGGAACGATGAAGCAGAGTTTGTGTTGAAAAAACGGTGAAAGGTCGTACAAAGGGCCGATGTCACGTGACGGTGTGTGGGTTGTGAAGGGAGCGAGCGAGAAATAAGAAAAACACCAGACTTTGATCGACATCACTCGCGCAGGTGATGGAATGGAATGGAATGATTACTAATTATAAGTGAACGAGATAACTAATTATTAGTGCACATGATGAGTAATTGGACGCCTTTGTACAACAAGGAACCAAACGCCAAAGTAGGAGAAATAGAACCGTTTTCTCTTGTATTAACAAAAACACATAAAATCACGGATTGCTACGTTGATTTTTATTTATTGAAAATATCATCAAATATAAAAAATCTCTCCGAAACATTGAAGAATTGAAATAATTTATGAGCCACAGTAGAAACTTTGAACCATAATATCGCAGTTTGCCAGCTGCGTCGCTTGGTTCTTTTATGCATAAAGGCGACCAATTGTTAGTGAACTAGATGACTAGAGCATTCGTAAATGTATTTCAAAGCAATATTGTGCACATGTGATTCATCTATGTTGATAAATCTTTGATGGTGTCAGATATGACAAAAACGGGGTTTATACAGAGATGAAGAATGAGACATTAATATCAATAAAGTGTAGCAATTGACTTATGGCAACTATAATACAAAAATTACCGAATAACATACTAATTTTCATTTCATGCGTGTGTGCCATATCTTTAACCAAGTAAGTGTTTCCTCTTAATTGGTTGTATAAATTATGATGTACACTTATTTTTAATCTATTTATATTATAGACAGAAATGATAATGTATATACAGTAGAGCCTCTTTAACTCGAAACCCGTTAACTCGAAATCCTCTCTAAGACGAAGAAATCAGTCATTCCCTTCCGTTCAAATACAAAAAACCCTACAACTTGAATTATGTTACATTATATTGTGCTGAACGACTTACTTGAAATGTATCGATCTACATAAAACGATATACTTGGAGATTAATACAATGAATGCAGTCCGTAGTACGGCACTATGAGAATAGGTATTTTCATGCCGCCATTTTGGTTCAAACTCGGTTAATGCATGTTGAAAGTTCCATGAAAACGCATCGACAAGAACATTACTTCGGGTTTTGTTTTCAGAAGAAAGTAGCAGTTTCTTATACAAAATATTGAGTTGTTAACGTGTTTCTCAATACATTCTCTTCGTTTAAAATATTACAATAAAACTAACAGTGTCCGGTTGACAAATGAACGAAATAAATACAATAAAAATATTCATTGATATGTTATTTATTCAAATAAGAGACAATAATTCTACTGTTAAAACCACATAGGGTAAAAGAAGGCACTATAAGAACAGGTCTTTCACGCCTATGCCAATAACAGAAAGTTTTTGATATTAACTCAATATTTCGAATAAAAATCTGTTGCTTTCTCGGAAAACAAAATCGGAAATAGTTCGTTATCTTGATCTTACATCACGCAAAAGCCGAGTTTGGACCAAAATGGTGACATGAGAATACGTGTTCTTATAGCGCCTTAGTCCGTAGATGTCCGAAGTGGGAATCGAAAGATGTGAGAATCAGTTGACTCGTGAACGAATGAACGGTGATTCACGAACGAAGCGAAGGACGAAGCGAGATTAAGGTGGCCGTGACAGGCACAGCCGCCTGCACACATCGATCGCCAACAATGCAGCAGTGGTCTGTCGCCCGCCTTCCTTCATTATGCACGTCGCGCACTCCAAACACGAGGTCAAGGATGGATGGAGTGCGTCAGCGGGCATCGAACCCCTCTCCTCCTCTCTTCACTATGCGAAGGGACAAGGGTCAAGGGATATGGCTGCGCACGCACGCACACACACACATGACACAGATTGAAAGGGACTGTAGCGTTCCTAGGCGATGGAGAAGGGGTAGGTCCCCCCGGGTCCCCACTTGGATGGGTCCTCCAAATGGGTCAGTAAAATCATTTAAACATAAATATTATCAGAAAAAAATTAAAACCATAAAATATATAATAGTTAAGCTTATTAAAATGAGCTAAAAATCCAGACCCGTTGACAGGCGTTTTAATACCCCCTGTAAAAGAAAATATATCAATTCACAGTACCAACTTTTCATTGAATGCTGGTGCAATTTTTTGTGTTTAACAATGGAAATTAATTTTTTAATTTTTTATACCTTGTATGTAAATTGTTTTAATGTTTTTATTGTCCAGTAAGGATTTTTTAAATATCTTTTTCAAATCCGTAGCAATGCCGGGTAGCTCTCCTAGTTAATAAAGAAAACTCAAATTTCAATTCTTCTTAACATCGTACCGTATAGGACATTTACAAACACGTTTGTGTATAAAGGTCTCCAAAACTTTTTGTATGTGTGTTTGTGTGNAAAAAATCCCACCCCAGGCCTCAGTAGGTGTAGGTACGCTACTGGGAAGGGATTCGGGCAAGACATGGGAGTCAATGGAAAAAAGTCTTTGTAATGGACAATTTTCGTTTTACGAAGAGAGTTCATTAATGATAGGACACGCTTTTAACTCCCTTTCGAACCTTTGACCTTTAATTTGGAATGTTCCGGGATTCCTCGGGAAAATAGATACGCCTCACTTCAGGTCCGTTCTAATGGAAATAGCTTGAGAGACTTTAGAGCTCGTCAAAAAACAAATAGTGCCTCATAGATACGTTTAGTGGGCAATTCTAGGTTGGTGGGAACACTGCAGATGCTAAAACTAACTAGTTTTGTGTGGCGCTCATGTACCGACAGAATAAATATATCTGAATTGCTTGCAAATAATATATCCATATATTTGTGGATTATGCACAGAGGAACAGTTATCATACCAGATGAAATACAAATAAGTAATAGTGTTTGTAGTAAATAGTATTTGTAGTTTGCAATAAAGTTCTTATATTGCATTTAGTTTTATAATTGTAGAATGCTCCACAGAAAACATTTTAGAAGAACTAAAAAAATAGACATAACAGGCATAACATTACACAGTTAAGTGGACGTGATAAAGAATTTGAATTTTTCAAAACTATGTTTTCTAGGCGTAGGTTAGCGAATTGTAAGTAAAGTAGGATGTGACTGTCTCCATGAAATGATTCAATAAAACATTCAAATATAAAGTTCATTAAATTAAGTGAATGGATTAATGTTCGTAGTAAATCCATAAATCTACCTTCACATCGAGATAAATGTTTTAATTATTCCCCTACTACCATATAATGTACGTAATACGCAAAACCGAAAACTGTCGTTTTTTATTCAACTACTGACCTGTCTACCTTCACAATGAAGTAAATCTTTATGATTTCTCCAGCATTATTTTGAAGCTACGTTGAAACATGTTGTGAAACATTCACTCAGATACCCAGCAATACCCAAGCCGCGTGATACTGACAAAGTACTTCTGTCTAAAAATCCACCCTCTAAACTTTAGACGGAGTCAAGTTTAGTCAGAACTCATATTTTTAGAGCCAAGGGAAAAATGTCAACAAAAGAAATATGTAGATGAGTTGAATTTTAAGTTTCTTTGACACGCGTTTCTTTCTCTAAAACGTTTGGTTTAGTGGGAAATTCACATTGAAACAACAAGTATTCGTAGCGTAGTGAACAGTGCAGCTTGTATTTGAAAACAAATTTATCAGTACTGAAAAACAAAATTATCAGAGAGTAGTATTGTATTTAAAATATAATGTGGCTTCAGAAATTTTCATATTAGATCATAAAGTGAAGACGAGATTTGGAGTCAAGTTTCGATGTGACTAAGCATTAAAGTATTGGGAAAACATTAAAGTATTGTTAAATTGTCTATTTTTATTTATAAAAGCTTTTTCGGCTGCAATGCAAAAGTGAAGACCCTTTCATAGCACCCAATGTGTAATTGTGATAATGACAGCTTGTGAGATGGAGTTGTGACGTATTACGAAGGTAGGAAAATGAAGTCAAAAGCAGTTCAATTTGAAGTACTTTCTCATGCAATGAATTCAATTTTCTTTCTTTTTCTTTTCATGTTTTATTCCCTCACGTACTTTTTTCTCTTTCATTTCTTTAAGACATGTATCTAGTCTTCATCTGTTGTGTTCTTTACTTGGCCAGGTTTTATGTACCTCTTGGCTTTTGTGTCGCTGACATGGAGCTATTTTCATTTACTGTCAAATAAAATACAATAATTGTATTACAATACAAATTAAGTGTCAGAAAAAATGTTTTCATGAGCTAATTATTGGTTTAATTTTGGTAATAATTTTTTGATGCTCAAATCTTATTCCTTATTCAATTGGAATCTTATTGCACCGCCATTTTTATACAGTATTTATTATTGTCATGAATCAATTACAGTTATATATTTTCTTCATTGGGTATTTATCCCCTTCGATAACTTAGACCAATTACCAAATTAAAAAATCATTATTTTAAATGATTTTAATTTGCTTGATGCACATTTGAACTACACATTCATTCGAATTCCTCTCAATATCGTTTAAAACGAAGCTGTTCGAACGCATTTCCTTCTCCGGTTGCATTCAACCATTTATTTCGCCACGTCGACCCTCATCTGTCTTGTAGCAGGCGTTCGATAATCGATCCGGCCCTGGTCGTTGCAGGTCGATGAAAAGACGGCGACCAGCTTGGCGAACGCAGACAGATATTGCGTCCTCTCAAATTTACGTGAACAGAACAAATCCAAGGAATTCGTCTTGCTTCTACCAGAATACCTCGAGACTTTGAGGGCTTTAAACGGACCTTAGATAAAAGTACTTTAGGTCAAGAAACGTTTATTTTCTCCTTCTTCACGAAAAAAAACATGGGTAATCAATTTTCAACACTTCCTTTACATTAAAAAGATGTTTCAAAGAATTATACGAACATTACAGGATGCTTTTTCTGCTTTTTTCTAGTGTTACTTCATAATAATTATTTAATACAAATTATTTTAAAAAACAGTCATCATAACTTCTCAAGGTTTAGTCGAAATCAATAATAAACTGTATCATTAAATATCTTACAATACATTACAAATGAAGAAAATTTTCAAATAAATGGAACCAAGTAAATACAGTTTTCGAAAAAATCAAGCTGAAAAAATTAAGTAGTATATTTTATTTTTTTAAAGTATTTTTATTATATAGTTTTGTAATAAAATATTTTAATTTTGTAATGTATGACGGAGAAATTCCGAACACAATTTTCTATTTTCCCTCACTGGACATACCACGTCAAATATTAATTCTGACAGNAAGTTGTGTCCCTCAACGTTTGATGTAAAATGTACAACTGCAGCAGTTGGGCAGCGCCGACATACAGAGGCGGATCTAGACCTAATCAAGGGGGAGGGGCGGCAAACCGGGGAGCATTTTTGTTCAAAAATTAGGGTTTTACAACACAAATTTTATAAATATTACTTTTACATAAAGTGCATCAAATACATAATTAACAATCCGGTATTAATAATAATAATAACAATTATTTATTAAAGTTATTGATAAGGTATAATTAATTCTATTAATGCTATATCATTTATTTCATTAATCTGGTATTAATAATTACAATAACAATTATATTAATAACAACAACAATTATAACTAATGACAATCATTCATCTGGTAAAGCTTTTACGAAGTATGCCATTTATCAACTTCAATATAATCAGGTTAAGAGTTCAGGTCCATAGATCCGCCACTGCTGACATACGCAATTCTTGACTAAGGGGAGCTCTGTCGCTGATTTTAAATTTTTACGAGGAAACCAATGATATGACTTGGAGAATACCTGCCTTTCACTTGTCCATTGCTCCTCCACGTCTCAAAGACCCAAGACCTCCTTCATTCCCTTTCTCCAGGAATGGCACGGGAAATTGCTTGGGGAATGCGAGATGGACTTTTACTCAAAGCGCAACGGAAGAGAGAAGGGAAACGGTCGCTTCAAAGAAATCCATGGAATGACAACGAACGCGAGGGAGCACCAATGACACGACGAAAGAATAGTAGAGAAGAATGAAGTCTACTCACTTCATTGAGATTAAAGAGTCTATCACAACGTATGCTTGATCAGAAAATAATTCAAAAAGTAATGGGAAAAATAACCCATTCCAATTTTCAATAATCATAAATATCAATGTTCTCTACAACTAAATGACTTCATTTGTCTACTTTTCTTTTCGTCAATTTTGTTGCTTTCGTATATAAATTGATAAAACCATAACATTGCAAACCAATGTTACCTATAAGGAGTTATAGAGGGCTTATGCTATTACTTCATTAAGAATTTGGATTTTTATTAAACCACATAAATAATAAATAAATTTATTGTTAAAAAACAGCACAAACTGCGTTTTTTGACTGATACTAATTTACTCTCCGGAAGCAAGCAAGGGACCATCCCATCAATCCCGATCAAGGGCCCTAAGGTAGAGGCGGATTCAAAAATTTAAGCAAAAAATTCCTAGATAAGATGAAAAGTTAGCTACGAGTTATAATACTAATAGAATATCAATATGTTTGTAATCTAACGCAAAAAAAAATATATTTGTACAAATTATCGAACTATAGATTATTCTGAGTATAGTGTTTAAAAATCATAAGAATTGAAATAACACTAAATTTACGATTTATTGTTACAATAAACATGCCCTTAGACAAAGCCTAGAGAACGTGTATAAGAAATCCGCCTCTACCCGAAGGAAAACCGGAGCAAAACCCGGGCCAGGATAGTATAAGACCATTGTGTTTCCATTCACATAACGGAATTCTAATATGCTCCCGTTTCGCCCTATCATTTTGGCTTTTTACTCGACTCTTCCTTCCTACTTAAAATGAGTTATGGAACCCTGCGTGACATCTTTGTTCCGTCCTCCCTCCCTTAAATTCGTCGCAAATTCAACATTTCGTTAATTTAATGTTCGTTAATTTTTATCGTAATTAGAGGGGAAAATGAATATGGAGCCGCAGAATGAAAACAAGGCGTGGAAGATAATTTGTAATAACAGAGATCATTTTGGAAATTCAGTGCATGTCTATTGAACGCTTTCCTCCAAGATCGCATTTGCAAGGGACTGGTAAGTTTGGCCATTCGAATTTGGTTACGTCTACCTATCATATTTCATTCATTGCGAGTGTAACAATGAGGAAAGGTATCAATGTAAAGTATAAGAAAGAATAATTAAGCAAGTATCTTGAAATCCATGCAAGTACTCTCACGACTACTAAGCAAGTTTAAAAATAACTTTCTAAAAAAAGGGTTGACCTTTAAATATTTACTTTAGAAGTTTCGTAGATAAAAGATCGCTCTGTTCACACAAACATGGCGGTGGTGGGTGGAGTCTCCGAGTCGCACACCCACGATCTCATTCTTTCCTCTTCCGTCAGCGGCTGTTGATTTGCCTGCGTTCTTCGAGTTCTTCGCGCTCTTTCCTCGGGGGAATCGATGAGCTTCGCTGAGGAGCTATTCCCGAGCGGTCGACGTAGAATCACCATTCTCCTCCTCCTCCTCCTCCCACCTCCCTCCCTTCGCCACGCCTTCACTACGTCACCAACGCTTATGACGTCACATAAAACGCTGGCACTAATTTAGCAAAGCTTCTCTTACAAACTAAATTACTTTCAAACATTCGAACACCACATATACAGAGTTTCCAACGCTAAGGAGTTTGATGGTGACGGTTCTCGTTGAAATATTAGTGGCTATAATTGATATGTGCGGCACTCCATGTAAAATTGTGTTTCCAGGGCGAGTCCAATCGTAAATTATAGTTCCATTATTTGTCCCGTTGTGGTGTCTAGTAAAAATGGCGATAGGGGTGTCCATCTGTTATAGACCATTCGGGGTCACTTCAAATGAATGGTCGTATGGCGTCAACAAATGGCCACTCAATAGCCATTTCTACTAGAGGAATTTTGCCAGGACTTTACCAACCAGACACGTTACCACTCTCAACCACCAGCCAAACACACACATGGTTTTATTACTTGCAATTTTGTTTGGTACAACAAATTACTTTCACTATATTATTAGAACCATCACTCTTCCAATCACCACAATGGTCATTTCCCATTTCAATCATTTCATAATACTTTAACACCTTTCTGTCAGTTTCATTTGTAGTACTTTTAATTCACCATAATCATAATAATGCCCATTTCTCGTTCCAATTTATCATTTACTTCGTCATCCTCCGACCATCACTCTCTGGAAACACCATTTTATTGGAAGTGCCGCACAGATCTACTACAGCCACTAATACTTCGATGTCACCGCGGTCTTCTTCGTCGTGAAGGGCTTCGCTCCGTTGCGCAGCCAAATAGGCGAACACATAAGTGGTTGCCGCGGTTGAGGTAGAACGAGGGCTTCGACTTCTCCCAGCTGCGCGTCGCAGCTGACGGAAAGGATTCTAAGAATAGCGCAGAGCTTCTCGAACAACAAAGCACTTTGCTGCGATTCCAAGACATTTCAGTGAAATAAATGAAAGAACATTCATACTTCCTCCCACGCAGATTCAATTTCCATGCAGAAATAAAACACGGGCATTTTTTACAGATGACAAAACAAAACGAAAAGAGAGAAGCCATTGTGGTGTGTAACGTGTGTTTTAATGGATTTTTTTTCTACTTCTTCCGTTTACTTGCACTTCAATAACCAAATATTTCTGTAGAACAAATAACAGTTCCTTCGCAGTAATATCTAAATCTGACCACATCAAAGAGTGTTATCAATACCGATTAATAATAACAGTTAGAATTCAAGAGTTTTGTGGCTTTTAAGTTTCATGTTTTAGATGATAAAATTACTCGACATTTAGCCAGACCAATATGTCACTAATCATTTCCTCACATTGGTTTATATAATATTTTCATATTTAAAAATGTGTCAAATTATCCCACTTTGTGACATGTCCATATGAACTATTAAAAAAGAGAAATTTTAATAAAGGATACGTCAATTTCCAATGTTGTAGTCTGTCATGTTTCCTTCCTTTATACATGTGAAACGTTAATTCGAAGAATTTTATCTTCACAGACAGAATAATTCATCTGTGTAATCCAACAAAAGAGTTATAACGCGTTCAAATACCAACCTATCGAGTAAATCTGCTTCAAACATTAAACTTCCTTCTTTGCTTAACTCAAAAACAAAGCGTTATCGGGGAGAACACAAAAATTGTTCCTGTGGAATGCTCGAGAGCAGTTCAACATTGGATAATTACAAAAAGGTTGCGTCAACTGCTTCCATTCAGTTCTGTGCCCTTCCCCGTCGCCACCATCCTATTGAGCGAGCGGCGAAAACCTGTTGAAACTTTACATAGTCCCCCCCCCGTGCATCCCCATCCATCACTCACGCAAGCGACGGTGAAGAGCTGATGCCGAGGATGGCCTCGGTGAGACGCCACCATCGTCGGACCCTTCAATATCGAAGGCTTTGAAACACACACACACACACGAGGCGAGTCAACATGGCACGAAACGAGAAGTGGTTAAACGCACAAACACTTTGGAAATCACGAATTTCTCCTTCATCAGCGTCATTAGTATGATAGCACTCCATACTACATTAATACAAAAAATGAAAATTTTTAATTACTCCAAAGTATAAAAGATACTGAACGTAAGGGCGATTTAAAAATGAGTTAGAAACAACACGCAAAGAAACAAAGACAGTTCGATGTCAAAACTGAAACAGTTTATTTAATAAAGCTATTGTCCGTGGAATGACCCAGTTGATGACAGGGTTAATAACAAATACAACGAAGATTTAATTGTCACAAGATACAAAATATGTTGTGTTAAATATTGGCCGGTATACCTAAAAAGGCAGCAAATGTTTCAACTCTGCTTAGCATAATGCAGCTTACCTTAAATTTTCTTTTAAGTAGAAAGTGTTGAATGTGCTAAACCCTTTTGCTTCGAAGTGGGAGTATGTGGAGCAGATGTTACGTGGAAATGGAGTATCTGCTCAGGACCACTGAAAGTAATGCTTCAGAAAATCGTAGCACGATGAGACACATACTACAATTTTTTGAAGCATTACCTTCCCAGGTTACATTTTATGCGTACGATAGTACACTTCTACTTACATCTACTGCACATACTTCACAAAGTAAAAAGGTGTGATGAAGTTCTACTTTTTGCGCATGAAAATCAACGATAGCGACATTACACTAAGCAGAGTAGAAGCTTTTGCATCGTTCCAATGAACACCAGCCAATGTGAACTGAATTTTATGTTATTTATTAATTGTAATATGTAATATAAATCATCATCAACGTTTTTAATCTCTCAAAACTATCAGTATTTTTACCTCTTTATTCTTGCCGTTTAAGGTATTAATTTTTTATTTACCAAAATTTAGACAGGTCTACTTATTTTCATATAAACAGAAGTATTATGGGAAATAATATAACTATTTCCTAGAAAGAATTGAAGCAATATTTTTTATTTGCTGTTGTCTCTCATTTGACCGATTCATTTCTGGACTCTTTGTTTAGTCGTGTTTCTTGTGTTCTAAAAATTTATTTCCAGGCCAAAGTCACAGACACAACTTTAATTTTTCCTTCGAGAAAAGCTCGAAAACAGCGGACTGGTTGCCCAAGGCGACTAGAGCAACGTCATTAAGTTGCAAGCGACAGACTTCGGTCACATCTACCTCGAGCGCTCGTGACAAAACAAACCTGAAATGCATCATAAAACACACCACAGATTGTTTTCCAGTTTACTACACTGAGAATGGGTCACATGACGTCGTTACCAGGATTTCAGTTTAAACCGATGTGTAAACTGGTTGACAAACGGAGGGTCATCGGAAAAACCCCTGTTTTAAAATGGTACTCTACAGAAATAGCTGGTTGAAATCAAAATGTAAACCACTTATTTCTTTGGAAAACCAGTTTTTAAGTTTTTTTTAAAATACTCTTATTGATATACTTTTTACTCGAACAATTAAGATGAACATTTTTTAAATTTAAATTCAACTATCTATTCACAACTTTTTATTGTCAATCCAGTATCAGTGAGATTATTTTACATCCTTTTTCCTTGTGACGTCACACGAAGAGAGGAAGGAACGAATACCTACAGCGTAACTCATATGACATTAAATGTTTTATTATACGAGACATTTTCTTTTTGTACCCTGTGAAACCTACTTTTGAAATATTTGATAATATTTTTAGATTAGATTACAAGTTCTGGTATGAAAAGTATGATTAATACTTAACATTCTCAAAAGAGATTCTTTAGTATTTAATATAATATATTATGAATACCAGGTTTTCCTTTGTGGTGGATTGTATGTTGCGTAAGTTAAATCTATCTTTTAATTAAACGTTTTTTATAACCCTGGCAGAGTAAATAATTCCAAAACCACGCGTAATAAAAAAACATTCAATATTTTGATTTCATTACCCATACTTTAATTATTTTAATTCGTTATAATAGTTCTCCTTTATTCAAGATTTATTAAACATCATTGTCATTAAATTACACTGGTGACTTCCCAAAATGAACTTCTGGGATCTCATCTCAGCACACAGCATATGGAAGAGTGTCGAAAACACACTGTGAGAAAATAAACTCCTTCTATGATGAACGCTCACTCAGCAACGTGACAGCGCGCGAATTTGATCCAGTCTCTTTTATCATCGCGTCCCATTAAGAAAAATTGATGAATACAGCCGCGACAAGGGAACGTCATAACAAATTTTAATTTTGATGTCGACGGGTGTGAGACTCCGTGAAAATGCATTAGATGGCGTGGAATATTAAGTTTGCCTTTGCAACGCTTCTGGGATGCATTAATTAATAAAGAAATTTTCATTCATTTCGTAACATTTTCTAAATGAAATATGAGGCTTGGACCTCCTCATGTAAATAATTTCGTAACTTAAAATCACCAAAGATAAGTTGAACTTGCAACTAATATTAATTCAAATATATTTTGCAGTTTTTTTATAAATTAAGAGTCTCTAGATAACTGAACATTTGTCGAAAACGAATGTTTCTTAATTTATAACAACTAGTGGGCCCGAGTTATAAGAAGATTTGGGACAATTTTCTTATAACTTACTTTTCTATTTTGTATTCAACAAAATTTTCCGAAATCAATAAAAAAAATGAATAAATAAAATGCATGATAAAAGTAGTAAAAACAATTTGCTATAAAGAAAAATTTAATTAAATATGGATTTTGTATTTTATTTTCGATTATTGAAATTACCTTTCAAATCATCCCTACCTCGAGGAGGTACGAGAGAAATAAACTACCGGCATCTTATTGACAGGATTACTTGAAACACTGCTAACTTGAATTATTATATAAGAATT
>NNCF01129991.1:104019-145329 GCA_002313205.1 Laupala kohalensis
AATAATAAATTTATTGTCAAAAAACAGTACAAACTGCGTATGACCACGTGGAGGGAAAAAAAACTAATTTACTCTCCGGAAGCAAGCAAGGGACCATCCCATCAATTCCGATCAAGGGCCCTAAGGCAGAGGCGGATTCAAAAAATTCTCCATAATTATCTCTGGTAATCTGAGCTCGTGTACATTACGCGTGAATTTCCAGTCATTCAAATAGTTCTATTTCAATCATAAATTTAACACGTTCTATCATACAGATTATTATTATTACGAGTTCCAACACAACTCCTATATGGGTCTCACGTCCTCGTCACACGATGTTAGCAAAGACTCGTACTGTAGCGGATACCGTCCGTTCTCCGTTCATTCCACGTTGCCACTGATCGTGAGCTTATCGTGAGTTCATCTACCAATTCCGCTCTCTCTCGCTTCTCACTGACCTCCTGGCTCGCACTTAATTTACAGGTTTCCACTCTCCTGACTCTCACTCTCCGATTCTCACCCTCTTACTACTTCTCTTACTCTTACTGCTTGTAGAAGCCGTAGCCACTTACTCCTACATATACGCTCCTTGAAACTACGTATACGAACATGTGTCCAAATCCAACGTATCACGAATGTGATGAAAAAAATGACTTACTCAACGACCGTCACCAAGTCGTTGATTTTCAGTATCAGTATTCACTCAACTAGCGTCAGTGCGATATCAAGTCTCCGCTCTCAGCTTATGTCAGTGCGCTACCAGACTCAGCTCGAATGAGTACGCGAGAAGACAAAGCTCAACTCAGTACGCCTCCGCTTCCAAGCGACGTTAGCACCAGTGCAGTTCGCGTACGAGCAACCAGCTATACTCACGCGCATAAAGAACAAGCTGAAGTGAATCTCAAGCTACTGCAAATCAGTGGTCAAGTTTTAACTACCATCGCTTTGTGGGGGGTGGGGGGAAGGTGGTGAGGAGATATCCCCTGTCCACAAATAAATATACTAAATGTTGTGAGGTTTCAAGTAGGACAGGACTGGTTTATTTCTGTAATATGACAAAGGTCAGGAGAAATAGTAACAGTATGCCCAATGACAGCAGGGACACGCAAATTGTTCGTTGCCTTTCTTGAAATGGAATGTTGTTCGTTAGACGTTTTAACTCACGGTTTTAGGATATCCAACGTAACATTCGTGATACGTTGAATTTGGACACATGTTCGTATACGTAGATTCATGGAGCGTATATGTAGGAGCAAGTGGCTACGGCTTCTACACTGCTACTGCCCCTTTTTGCCGACCGCCGATCTGTATTTATCACCCTCAGTGAGCTGGTATAGACTCGCTGTCTCAGCCGTTTCGGTTCTCGGTCACTTCAGCAAGGCTCGTCACCGGCGCTGCCTAGTCACCAGCCCCGTTCATCGGCTCTCGCCAGGTCAGCTTCAGTGCACATTGTGGGTCGTGGCGGCGGTAGCAGTTGTGATGGTGATGGTGGTGGCGGTAGTTGTCGCTGTGATGCGATGTCGTCGCACTTCACCGTACGAAGGGGGCGGGGGTTTCAAAAATATTGGGCTCATGTGACCTGGATTTTCGATGAACACTTTTCACTTTTCATGCGATTCTACCTCAAAGTTTGTTAAAACTTTTACAATTTTACAATTGTTTCTTCTTTAAAGAGTTATTTGAATCACATACAAATTATTTACTGCACTGAAATTACTTTAAAGCACTAGAAATTAATTATACTCTCAATCTCAATAATTATCAATGCAATCAAACATAAGTTACAAAGTGTTCTATTGAAAATTGGTACAATAGAATAGATATTCCATAGGATTCAATGTTATTAGTGTAGAAATTGTCGATATTAAAAATAGTCATTATAGCAATAATTCATGAATCGTCGTGTACTGAAACATTAGTTATACCGTTTGAATTGAAACACTTTATTTTAAAAATGGTGCCTAGTTTTACTAATTTTCTATTTTTGTGACACAATTCATTAAATAACCGTCCTAATTATCCGTAAAACATGACCAATTTCATAATAATCAATTCTTGAGTTAAATTTGTGACTCTTCTGATATTTTTAATCACTTGCATAATAATTAATTACATTGTAATTTATTTAGAAACTTTCCCTTTAGAGGCTTTATTCAGTAGAGCCACTGCAACGTCACGACGGTTTTATTCTAATAGTTGACCCGCAAGGTTCACATTTTGTGATATTACTACTGGATAGATAACGGTTTATTCTTTCATTTACAAAATTCAGGATATCCAAAAACAGTCACCTAGTCGCTCGTACCACCTGAAGGCTATACAAGAAAAGGAAAAAAAAATTATTCCGAAACGTTGAAGTCGAACTAGAGTGTGAATAATTCACCGGCATAGTTATATAATGAAAAATAACCATGGAGTTAAAATATATTATATTGCAACCCTATTTAAAAATATATTACCAACAAAAACCTTTCACTACATTAGTAAACGCGATAATAGAAGGTGTTTCACATTTGAAATCGAAATATAATAATAATACTACAATAATTATTTAATGATATATGTAATGAAAAAATACCTGTATGAAAATAAAACAGAGGCATCACCTGATAATATATACTTGAGATAAAAATTAAACTGAAACCCAGTTTCCAAATCGTGTTTGTGTTCTATAGTAGGACAATCACAATTGTTTTAATTTTTTTCTAATTTTAATCAAATAAGTCAATTAAAATGTAGTTTGTGCAAAACTAATCAATTTTTGTTGGTCATGGCCATTAAGCAAGTCCTACACAACATCATACGCAACGAACAGCAACATTTGTGCAAATGGGCAAAGTCCTCACAAAGTACAGTCTTCTAACCTCAAAGCCACAGCAACAAACTTGCAATTATTTTTTTTATGACGAACAGAAACATCCAATTCCTCCCCTAATGCGTGAACGCATGTCGCTTTTTGAAATATTCACACGTCAAAATTTGAAACGTCACATCAAGAGTAACACATCAACTGTTACAGCTTACATATACGCGCATAGAACACGTGGTTCTTTAGATGTCTCCTTTTCCTGTCGTTTGATGTCTGGATTTTTAGTGATCCAAATTTAGAGCCGCAATCAAATGAATGATTTTTTTTAGGACTAGGATTTTTTCTGAGAAAAATAATGATCTCTAAACTTAATATTGCGCTTCCTAACCCTCTTTCATTTTAATAGGATGTAAAACACACACTGGTGGAAAACATTGGTGCAAATGAATCAATACCAGTTCAATTATTTATTAGTTGAAGGCAATTAACATGATTTATCCTTGAACAAGATTTACAAAACTTCCACGAATAAATCCACACGTAGCAAATATTAACACTTTTGCGTCCTGAAACACAAAACAATTTTTGTTAGCACAATCAGCAACAACAATCTGCAAGGAATGGGAAGTTCCGTAACCAAAATTTCATAAAACTAAATTAATTGCAACCTTCTTATTAAAATTATTGATTTTATTTTACTACTTCCTTCTTATTAAAATTTTTGATTTAGATACATTGTAAAAAAAGATTAACTCCAGTTTGTAAATCTGATAGAACCTTAATGCCGTATAATAGTTTTTATGCAAGTTATAATAAATAATTTAATTCAATCCAGAGTGTTAAATTTGGAGATAAACATTTAAGTGTGGAAGTTCATCTTTCTTTAATTTTCTTCTTAAATAATAATCTGTAAAAATATATTTCAAATAGTCCAGTAAATGTAAAGGGAAAAGATTTTCCTTTAAGTAGTAAAAATAATGTGAAATGTTTCATATTTAAGAACAAACTGTGACAAAAATTTAGTGCTCCTATAAAAATACTCCTTGCACTCTACAATTTAGAGTATGCGTAATAATTAAGAATCTTATGGAGCGTAAAAAATAAGAACTATTAGCAGAAATATAATAAATATTTAGTAATAATCTGCTTGTCTTTTCTCCCATTTGATTGAGTTGTCTCATATGCCGTTATAACAAGAAATGTTGGCCAATGTTCTGTGACAGAGTAAGATTACCGACATGTACGTCGTGATGATTATGATGACGACGGCGAATTAGGGTAGAAAAAATATAATGGGGGATGAAATTACAAACAACTTTATCTCACGTGAAATTCAAATCTCATAACTGTGCACTTGAATGTACTTCACCAATTTATATTTCACCACACAAGCTAGTGTAATATAAAATTGTGATACAGCGTCCTTGAAACGTTTGCTACTTAATAGTAATATACACGAAATTAACAATAAAAAAATTGTGAGAGATCTCTAATGTCAAGGAAAATGAATAGTGAAAGCGCTGGCGATGTATTTCTGTGCATCATGCATTATTTGTAACCGCTTCAGCGCTGGTAGTAAAGCGAGGAGCGGTTCACTTGTGACTTGAGCGCAGGGGAGATGGGAGCGAGGGAGAATGGGCCATCGGCCAAGACACAGCAGCAGACCTCTCGAAACTACACATGCTACACAAAACTACACTAGAGAACAAACTTACGTTTCATTAAGAAAGGATCATTACGTAAATGTGGGAAAAAGAATGACTGACGTACTAATACAGAGGATATGTAACTTTCGGGACGAAGAATCGGAAGTGGTTTAAACCGAACGGAAATCCCACAAGAATTCGTAACAGGACATGGAAACCTCTATTTGAAGAGGATAGGAAAAACAGATATGACAAAATGTTTTCGTACAAAAGATGAAGAGACGGATGTGTTATGAGACTGTGTTACGAGTTGTACGGTAAAGACAGAGAACAATATTTGAAGGAAAAAAAAAATTTAGATATACAGGGGAAATTTTTAGAGAGTGATGAGATATCAGGAATACGTGACAATGATTGGGATGATTCGTGATTCGTATAAAGAGGAACATGAGGAAAGGGCAAGTTTATAGATGAGTCAAAGGACGGTAGAGGCGGTTACGTTAACGCAAAGGAACGTTAACGGTAATGAGAGGAGTGAAAAGAAAGAGGAAATTTGTAAATAAAAGGAGCCTTGTAATAACTCTGTATGGAGGCAATGCGGGTATGAATTTCATAGTAGTGAATTATTGTACTGAGATTTTCCTTTAAAAGAATTGTCATAGTTCTTTTTTGAAACAAATATGGATATAATCCATATTGGTAGAGCTACAATGCAGCACCCGTTAGGTTTAATTTTTCAGGAGATAAAAATGAGCTACGGTATTCGCAACCAAACACATCAAAATTACATGATAGAATCGTATCTTTTACGGAATTTGTATTAAATAAAAATATGTTCAAACGGATATGACGATATTGAATTAAAGATCTTCATTACTGTACGTCACAGTAATCTAATGTTAACTTTTCTATGACATTCTAGAAAATTAATATTTTTTCCACACAACATACGTGATTCACTATGTTAAAGGTTGAAAGAAGAAGAAGAAGGAATGACGATATGAGTAAGAGTTTTATCTACCGTTCGATCTGTTAAGTTGACTTCGAATTAATCAAAATAATAATAATAGCTATACCAGTAATATCAATAATAATAATAATAAGTGGAACTTTCTATTTTACTTCGTCTTGATGGTATAATTTCTATACTGATATTAGATCGATTAAAGTTATTTTACAATTCACAAACACAATCCTCATAAAAACGATTGAAAAGTTAGAGAAAATGTATGTTTCTTCGTTGACATTAACGTATAGCATGTTGTTTTGATACATTAAAATGCACATGTTTTCGCGTATAACATGAAATTAATTGACTCCCACGTGAGAAAAACAGTTGACCAAGTTAAACACACTGTTTTTCCCACAGACGAATAATTAATCACGTTTTAGTGTCGTATCGTCGATGTCGATGGGCCACTGAATCAAGTTCCATTTTGTGCTCACAGGCGTGACAGTTTCATCCTCAATAAAGCAATGGCGAAACGCAATGACGATTCATCTCGCACATCAAAGCACGCATGAAAACAAATGTAAACGTCAATGGAACAATCATTCCATATAATAATAATAATAATAATTTATTAATCTGCAAGTGAGCAATGCTCGGTGGCAGATGGAAAACATAATAGACATAAGAATATACACACTACGATAATGTGAAATTTAAAAAAAAATCTTCGCCAAAATATCTATAAAATAAACACACACGGAACAAAATGTTTAGAAAATTAGTACACAATAAGCGAAAAGGATAATACACCTAAAAAATTAAAAAAATTGAATTAGGTCCATATGTGTGTATATTCATTTACGTACAGAACCACATTTTCACTTACAAACAGATACAGACACACACTCATACGTACAAGCACGCTTAAATATACACACATATACCATTACTTCTCCCATAACCTTAATGCAAAAATATTTGCTATAATATAATTAAAATAAATTAATAACTATAAAAGAACGTCTAAACAGGATTGCTGTGGATAGTCACGCACTACACCACACTACAATTCTATTCGCTCCGAACATTTTCTATACCCTTTGCCACCATTCACATCACTACACTGCACTTCACATGTGCTCCTATTTCGAAGAAGCAAGAAGACGATTGCGGAAACATTTTACTCTTTTTGGTAAGTTCATAAGTGAAACGAATTCATTTGATCGTGACAGTACTATTCAGTTGCAGCAATAAAACTAATTATTTTCGTTCACAAGAAATATTTTGATGACTTGGTCAAATTTATTTACGATCTCGAGGAAAATATATTGTACTGTATCATTCATCTACGTCGTAGCTTGGTGAATATAATATATTTTTTACATTATTTATTTTTTACATGCCTTTTTTTGGCGAGGTGCAGACCATGAGACCTGCCTGCTCTTCCACCAAACCGTTGGACTTGGGAGAGAGAATTGGGAAGGAGAGATGTTGAGCAGCCGGGGAATTTATGGTACCGAACCGATATTTGTCAGAAGCAGGCGAGGGAAACCCCAGCTGAAAAGCTCACCTAGTTTGGCCGAACAGGGTTTGAATATTTTTCACTGCTCTTGCATCAATATTAAAGCAAATTTCTTTAAAATTTGCCATCAATTCATTAAGTGTTTCATTACCTTACTGAATCACCGTTCGATTTACATTTATTATCAAAGATATTTGTCGCTGAATATTTATTTGCGCGTAAATGTTTATCTGAATACTTATTACATTTCATTACTTGTCATTTTACCAAAACGCAGTTAATGAAACGGGTTAAGGATTTTGTATCGGAATTTTGTCGGACGGGAAACTGCACGAATGAAATTCGTAAGAAATCATACGGCTGGAAATGAAATGGGAAAAGGACACAATAACATTCAAGTAATTATAATTTTTATTTGGTGCTTTCTTAATCTTAAAAGATTTTTTTAAAAAGGTATTCAGAAAAAAACTGTCGTGAATTAATACTTTAATGGTCGTCTACTGCAGACTCTTCGGGAGACCTTTTGTTTCCATTTTCGTTGAAGCATACTCTGAAGATAAAGAAGAGTTAATAGTCAGACGAAAAGTTTTTAAGGTCTATTATGTGAACAATGGAGAAAAAATGCAAAAATTTTAAGTGAATGTCGCAAAATGTAAAATAATTTCATATTCTCTTTCTTTTTTTCGCGTTATTTTATCACACCTTCAGGAAAACAATGCAGTGAGGATTTATCGCGAAATTGTTATAATTTGAACAGATATTTGTTAAATGCAGATCCTAGAGAATAATGTAATGTGTATCAAATTCCAGAAAAAATAAGGTTAAAGAGACGCAGAGTTTTTTTCCATCGCTTTTTATTTTATTGTTCGAATTCCTTTGTTTCATACTGAGACAACATTTCAATATTTTTAATGCTCCATCCTGCTTTACGTTTTAGCATGTTCATTGATGATAAAAAAAATTAAAAGCTTTCAGAGCAATTAATTCGTATCGTGCTGTCAACTCACAAAATATCACTGAATGAAATTTCACTTGTTTCCGGAATATTTTTCATTTCAAGAATTGGAATGTTTCATGAATTTGGACGAGCCAGATGTTCCTTGTAAAACTGTTAGTTTTGTCATTTTTGTTCTATTCTGTTCTAACTCTATTAAGATAAGGGTTGGAATAAATTGGCCAAAAAATATTTATTTTTACGTAAAATCATTTATGCTTTCATATTTTTCTTCATTCACTCACAAAAATTAAAAAGAATTATTTTATATTAGATGCTGGTTTGCCGAGGAAATTAAGGTACTAAACCGTCATTTGTGTGGAACAGGTGAGGGAAGCACTAGCTGAAAACCTCACTAGTTCGGCTGAGGAGGGTGAGAACCCGTGTTCTTCTGCTCAGGAGGATGACGGAAGGGAAGACGCTACCNGAAGGGAGCGAAGACGCTACCACTGGACCACCATTGTCGGTTATATACTATATAATAAAATACAGAGTACATACATATATTGAATATAAATCATAAATTTACAGAAAATAAATACTTATATCACGAGGGACATGTAGAACGCGAGATAAATGAGATACAATACGTAAACGTAAGTGTTCCTACATCTCAAGGACACAACGTAGAGACAGAACACTCCATTCTCAAAAAGAAAAAAAAAGAAAAAAAAACCCTAAGTACACGGGATCCTTCAACGAACAAAATGTTTGATTCAAAATCACGTTTCAATAAAGAGCTAACAACATCGCTGCACAAAATAAATCGGACGTTTCCAATACTCTCAACTTGAGTCGCAGATGTTTCCCGCATCAAATACCGCTTCCCGTGAAAGGGAAATAAAATTTCCTTCCTTTCTTCCCTCTTAAGGCTCGTTAGCTCCATTGAAGACCGACCAATACGGAAAAATAATTTTTATGAATTTCAAATTCACGATGAATATTTTATAGAGAAGCGAATCCGAGAGAATACACGTGAACGTGAACGAAATACAGCAGCAGTTCGCGTCTATTAAAGAAGATAGTCCCATGTTGGGAATCATTCCAGGGAAGAGTCGAAGAAACTAATTTACAAGCGACTCCACAAGTTGAGAGACCCGTCGTCCTCTTGAGCATCGAAGTGCGGGACTGCTACCCGGTCCACTAAATCTGGTTTTCAATGAGAATTGAGTTCGTTTCAACTCCTAGAGCTGAGAGACTCAATTTCTTAAAGTCTGAATCACACTAGATGCGAAGTGGTGTGCAACAAACAGTCTGGCACTGAAAGAAAGACGGATCACATTGTATATGAATACGACAGAAGTTAAATCAAAAGACGCATTAAAAAAAAAGTGACAAGTGAAAAAAAACAAGTTTTATAAAAAAACTTACTTTGCCTCGAGAAATTCAACTTAAGAAACAAATCATAAACAGTGTTTATTAATTTATTTCGTATTATTAGTTTATTCTATATTATTAGTTTATTGCATATTAGTACAATAAAGTAAATTACGCAGTCAATGTGGTCATATGCAGTTTGTAACAGCTCTCTTGACAATAAATTACTTATATATTTCTTTATTTATATTGTCAGTCTAACTGGCTTGATGTAGGTATAGAACCTGTACTCAATATAACCAACGCTTTTACTTCGCCATCATCCATAAGAGTAATGATAAGGGTACCTCGCGTTTTGTTGGCAAGACATTCGAACTTGAATCCATTGCCATCCTCGGACACCAATTCAATTCACTTACTCTTGTGGCGCTGTTCTGTGCTTTCTGCATCGGTCGTGTGGAACGAATATTACCTCGTGACTTTATTTGTTGTATTATTAACTTGTATTTCTTTTCAGCAAATACTCGCTTTTGTGGCTACTATTAATATTTATTTCGATATTACTTAAATGCTTTCTGACCACGGTTTTCAAGGATTTGTTTCGTGGAGGTTGGCAAATTTGTTTAAGGCAGCCATATTGAATAATTTTAGGGAAAGTATTGTGATTTTGAGTATATTTCATATGAAAACTGATGAGAAATGAATAACGCATACATCTCGGTCTCACTACTTCTTGCAAATTCGTACAAAACAGTGAGATCAAACTAGGTTCATGAGTGCGTTTCATTGCTTCTGATATACACAAGTTATCGAGAGTTTGGGCACTAAATAAAAAACAAAGATGGCGGACTCGAGTGGTGTCTCAGGGCAGCCACCACCAATATTTTAGAACAAAAACACCACACTCGTTATGACTTGGACTGCCTCAGATAGCACTTACACTACCTTACGGGTGTACCAACGCTATGGAAACAACACGGAGACTACCGTGAAATGAATTTCGTTGAAAGTAGATTAATAAATTAAGATTTCTTGGATAATTTGCGCAATGTATTTTATTAATAGGAATGTTAATTTTGTGTTACACTGTAAAAAAGAAAAAGAGTATTTTAAGGATACGCTCTCCTAGAGGTATTTTGTCAAGTTTGGTGGTAGTGAATTCAACGTATAAGATGAAAATATCAATGAGTCGAGTAATATACGGTATAGGGGGAATCAATTGTGTAGGTTGGCAGTTCTCCCAAATTTGGTAACTCTTCAGATGGCAACTAGACTATAACTTCGTATGAACTCCCGTGCTCACGAACACAAACCTTGCGAAATCTGTTGTAATATAAGAGGTAAAAAACTCATTAGAATCGCTGCAATATATATTTTATGAGAACGTCGTCTACCTGTTGTCCTCTGCTGTGCAAGTCATGGTCTCCAGTGGACCGAGCATTACTCATTGCTCATTGTCAAGCCCTTGTTCTGAACACCACAGTCCGTCTTATACTCGTATAGCTATGTGCCGGTCAGAGTCAAGCAAACGACACGATGCCGAAATAGGTGACATTAACTTTATCATGACATTCACATACCGTTTATGAAATCAATATTCACAAAAATTAAACCAAAGCCTTTCTCGTACCTATTTGAGAAGATTAGGCACCCACAAAAATATTCGGCATAAAATATATCTAACCTCTTCATTATCTGATACCACAGGCACAGCCCTGCTCAACAGTTGTGAGAAAGGTTTTGAGTTATTGTTTTTTTGTATTGTAGTATTTGTAAATAGGAAATATAGCTCGCTATTGAAGCTTAAATACGTGGAGCGATAGGAGGTGGGTGGTAGGTCATTGTTAGTAGGTGCGCCTGTTAGCTGGGTTTACCAACAACGTGGCCCACGTGGAGGGGTTAGTAGAAGTAGTTAGTAATAGTTAAGAGTTATTGATACTAGGAGCTGGATAGAGGAAGGAAGATTTGCTTTTCAGTAGTCAATAGCTATATTAGCTCGTACATTAATGTAAAAAGCTACAATTTTTTCCTGGTCCCACAGGAAATAGAACCCGGGTTGACTTGGTGATGAGCAAGAATGCCAGCACCTGAGCCACTGGAGGGGCCAGGTTTTGACTTACCGTGCCTTCTCCATCACTGCACATCGTATGAATGCGGCTTCACTCAACAAATATCCTGGATTCATTCTGGATACATTTTCAAACAGAAAGTTTCCAATCTGAAATTCATCTTTATAACATTAGAAGATACACCACACGGGATGGTCGTAAAACATAACCACAAATCATAGCGAGCTCTACATTGAGTTTACCACATACTTCAATTCCGTATTCCGGAGTTGACCACAAGCGACATAATATAACGTATGAAACTCCGTTTGAAAGTTATGATGAGTCGAAATCCAATTCTGAGCGCGAAATTATAGCGTCTCCCTCGCGGAGGACAAGTGCATGTGTGTCAAAACAAACTTTCAACCTGGTTTCGCAAGTTCATTTATTCGACGAAAAATAAAATTTTGTATTTATTTGAGGCCGGTTTTAACAACATAGGTCATCAGCAACCTCTAAGTTTACAACGTTATATGAAGATAGCAAATATAGTCAACTAATTTCCTAAACTATTCAAATTTTAGATGTATTCAATAATTACTTCATTTTAAAGACATTGCGATGCTTGGACTAAATATTTAAAGAATTTTTTAGCATTCTTCCGTGTTAAGTGCACAACTTCAAAAACCAGGAGACATAATTTCGATTATAGTTATAGTGTATCAGGTTGGACGTAATGTGACCAAATATCAAATTGAAGGGGAAAATTTACTCCCCTTTTGTTGACTCAAGGCATAGCTTCCTACAATTACCAGGCTGGAGTTTAAAGCTTGGCAACATCGGTCTCGTAGGGCGGCCGGCCGGCTAAAGAGAAGTTCAAAGAGCTAACACGTTCAAGTATTTAGTCGTCAATATCATAGAAGCTAAAAAAATTAGCGTGGCCACAATGAATAAATAATTACCCAAAGTTCAGATTCATTTTCCACGAAGAATATGAATGCGTATGCAATCCATTCGCTGAAATAAAGTTAACGCATTTAATCAAGCCGGCCAACGGTACACTGTTTCCACATAATGCACGGTAACTGTAGGAAGCCATGATCGAAGGCTAAGACACGATAAAAAATATTTAACTGAATTTCCACGTTTTTCCATGGTAACCAATTTATTTGTTTCATAAAATACTTTCGACGGCATGGACGTCATCATCAGTGAAACCGAATGTAGCAAATTTCTGGTAGGAAAATGCATAGTCACAGGTGATGATGGCTATGCCGTCGAAAGTATATTATGAAAGAAATACATTGGTTACTAGGGTAAAACGTGGAAATTTTGTAAATGCAGTTACAAATAATAACAACAACTCACCCCCTTCATATAAGAAATATTTATGAACTTCCTATTACCAATACTATATACAGCTTTTTAACAGCGATAACGTTCCACTACTTTTTTTAGTTCAAATTTTCATGGAATAGCTGAAACCAAAATGGTGGACCTTCTTAAGCATTAACTATCTCATGCACCACATATTCTACCGTAAGTTTTAGAGAAGTAGGTTAATACGGAATGCTATAGATCAAGACATGTTCCTCTCTCTCCCACAACGCCGGAAGATTAATTCCTGCGTCCGTCGCTAGGGAGGGTGAAGTAAATTATTGCTGTGTCGGCGGAAGAATCCGAGGTGACGAGTGTGAACGTAGAACTGGTGGCAGCTGTTATTCATATCCGCTCAAGTAAGTTCCACGCCCTGCCACTAGGCGCGCCGACGTCAGTTGACGTACAAAAAAAACGTGCTCGTGTCGACGCGTGACAGCAGCGGATGGACATGAGGGGTGAATATAGGGGATGGATGGAGGGGGAGATAGAGGGGAAGGAGGATTCACGAGTGTTGAGAGGTTGACGAGGTGCGAATGGCGGTGGAGAAGGGATGAGAAGAAGAAGAAGAAGAAAAATGCGTGAAGTGAAAAAAGAGAAGACAAGAATGAGCGAATGCGCATGTGAAGCGTGTGACAGTTGAATGCCAAACATCACATCAAGGTTACACTTCGCAAATGTGACACTTGGAGGGATGAGTTGCGAATAAAAATATTGTTTTATTCCCTCACGGAGGGACAAGGAAGGATGCGTAAAAATAGGAAACACCTGCCGCCACACGACTGACGGAATGGGCGAAACATATGTCCTAATTTTATCCCATTCGATACACAAATTAAAAGTTCTCAATCAAATTTAATGACTGATTGACTGTACCAAGAATTAAATTGCATAAATTGATCACTCACTGGAAACACTCTAGTAACATATTAAAGTAATTTCATTAATATTTTCATGATTACAGAAAATTTTATTTCATAAATCATTTTCATATAAAAGAAAATGAGTACTAATAGAATTAAATATTCCGTGTTGAGACGTACTTGAGATCTAAAATCATTGATTGTATAATACTTCGAAATAAAAACGCAAACTGAACGAAAAATCTGAAAATGTGTATGGTATAAAATAAAAATTATTCGCATGCCCACTTTCAATATTACACGATCACATCCGATTGTGAAGACTTTTGTTAATACTAGAATACACACGAAACACGTGTTCTCTGTAGATGAGAAACTCCCGAGAGTATGTTCAGTTCTCGAAGAGACGAAGCGGTTGTCATAAACGTGGAAAGGTTCTTCTACTTTCAGAGCTAATGAATCATTCGATGACGTATCGAGTTAGAGGGAATATGAGACGACGAAAGTTCATTGGAAAGTAATAAATTAAATATAGTTAGAATTTTCTTGAAAGAAATGTATTAGCGGCAATTAATATTTGTGTTAAAAATATGATTCTCGACAAGTATTTTTGGAGTTAGCCTCCACACACCAAATAAGAATTTCTCAACTGAAAAGCTCAACCCATGCAGGTGAGCATTCTGGACAGGAGGGGGGGGTGGCTGGAACATTTTTATAACAATCAAACTCACCAAATTCCTATCTATAACAAATTTCTGGTGGTTCTCGGAGTTAACCCGAATGAACGTCACCCCATGTCACTAGCAAGAATTGGTTGACAACGTACCGCTTTTTAGTGAAATCACAGTTATTAATACATATTTCGCTAATGAGTTGAGGACCTGTAAATTAAAAGGAAAACGAAACTTCTCGCTTGAATTGACAAACTATCAAACTAAACATTGTTAACCCGGTGTTTTTTACAGATCAAAACTGTGGTTTGTGTTCTGCAATTTGCACGTTTATATCATAGAACTTGAAACCACGATCTTAAAAAAGCTCTTCGTATAAATGAGACGTGAGTACAATCTATAAAAAGAAAGACGAAAGGAAATTGCCAGCACACAAATAGACGATTAAGAACATGATACTCGTCATCTTCGTTGCCATCTCTTTTTCATCGAGGATAATAAATCTTCGTTCATGGCGACATTGCTTATCTCAATGATTATAACCCTCGGATTGAATATATAATTTATGTTTTCGATTTATTTTCTAAGGAAGATAATATCTCTATATCTCTATATAGTTCGATAATAACTTGTACATGTAATTTTTTGCATAAAATTACAAACATATTGACATTCTATTAGTATTATAACTCGCAGCTAACTTTTTATCTTATCTAGGAACTTTTGCTGAAATTTAGGGCAATTGGGCCCTTGATCGGAATTGATGGGATGGTCCCTTGCTTGCTTCTGGAGAGTAAATTAGTTTATTGTCCTCCACGTGGTCATACGCAGTTTGTACTGTTTTTTTGACAATAAATATTTTTATTATTATTATCAGACAATTATATTGTTTTTTACAATAAATAATTTTTTTATTATTATCAGACAATTATACTGTTTTTTTTACAATAAATAATTTTTTCTTATTATCAGACAATTGTCGCCTTCGAATGATAACAATGTAATATTTTCAATCCAGCATACTTGTCTTTTGTTATTTCATTTAATTATATAATTTAAGATTTTCATAGATTAATCGTTTCATAAACCACCAAATATGAATACCAATAAATATCAAACGATAAGTTCCTCTCTTTAACGCACATATATGGAATGTTGAAGACAATCAAAATATAAAGACAATTGCTTCACCGTGTAGCTTTTGACTCAAAGGAGTCGACAATCATTATTTTATTTATATCCGGCAAATTATATTATATGAATAATCGAAAATCACCCATTTCAATACGATTGAATTTGCGAATGACAACGACATATTGCTGTCAATTCCAAGGAGATATCCGATCTTGGAGTCTGGCTAAGTTCCTAAGAACGTGTTACTCGCAAGAAAAATCGCCGGGGGCCAGTCACAAATGAAAGTCTGAGAGGAAAACATCCAAAAAACAAAATGGGTCGATACTACAAAATTTAAAATATATTAACAATAACCAAGAACTAATAAAAACATTTCGACACATTTAAAAAAAAAGGCTTTATTTTGTTTTATCAATTTCCAAAAGATTGTTGATTGAAGAATATTTTGAAATAAAAAAGGAAGAAATTTAGAACTGACACTCGAATCTGGAATGTTTCAAATTCTTCCGCATAAAAATGAAAGTGGGTTCCATTCAGCCCGTCAACACTAAAACAAATCCGTTGGTCCCCACTACCTCCACACCTATTAACGAAGCATCCATTATATCGATCCCACGTTTCCCTGCTCCGCATCGCCAGCCTGAGCGCTCTGTTCACCGCCGATGATCCATCGTCTCTCACGTTGACAACCGTCCCTCCCCCGCAGATGAACCATTTAACTTTTCAATATCCATCGACACGGTGCGCTACTGCACGACGCGAATGTGTTAATGCACTTAGCACACGTCGCTCACGATGCAGGGACACCGCAAATCCCTTTCCTCATCCTCACCCTGTTCCGCGACCCTCCACCTGCCATGTCCGAACTCTTCTAGGAATTAATAGGCATCAGTGAATTTCTTACCATAGACAAAAGCGTCTGCGAATAATTCCCCAAAACAGGTCAAATGTCAATCAGATTCCGAAGGTACCCAAGGGGTTTATCAAGAGTAGGTCTCGGCAATTACTGAGAGGACTTTGACTCCAGGATAGATGCGGTAGTCATCTTACAACAGAATGAGTAGCCCTGTGAGTCTGTGTGTGTTCAGGTGTGACAAAAAAATGCCCACTCCACCGCGGAACGAACCCCGGCCACCCAGTATGCAACTCTACCCGCTCTCTACTCGTTCAACTACTTAAGTAAAAAATGAGAAACATTACGAGTTTTCATGTAACAAATTGCAAATATGCGTAAAAATGATTGACCTTTGCAAACGTAAAACTATTTACTTTTTTTTTTTTTTTGACAATACCAGATTATACATGGCACGGTTGTGTACATAAATTCTGTAGCTCCATCCTGGCCCGGGTTTTTCTCCGTTTTTCCTTCGAGTAGAGGCGGATTTTTTATAGAGGTTGTCTAGGATTTGTCTAGGGGCGTGTTTATTGTAACAATAAATCGTGAATTTAGTGTTTTTTCAACTCTTATGATTTTTAAACACTATAATCACAATAATCTATAGTTCGATAATAACTTGTACATGTAATTTTTTGCGTAAATTTACAAACATATTGACATTCTATTAGTATTATAACTCGCAGCTAACTTTTTATCTTATCTAGGAACTTTTGCTGAAATTTTTTTTGAATCCGCCTCTGCCTTAGGACCCTTGATCGGAATTGATGGGATGGTCCCTTGCTTGCTTCCGGAGAGTAAATTAGTTTATTGTCCTCCACGCGGTCATACGCAGTTTGTACTGTTTTTTGGCAATAAATTTATTATTATTATACACATTAATATACTCAGTACCAAACAACAAACATTCCTTCTCATTTATGAATTTGAATGCTTCCAAAGAACAAAAAACATTTACTTTCCTTTTCAGGAAAGGAATTTTCGTTTCTTTGTTTGATTTTTCTCAGAGGGATGAAGACTTTATATCTGAAGTGATAAGATTCATTGCTTCTTAAATTAGGGAGCACCATACAAAGTGAACACGTTATTCCAATCTACTTACGAGCTCATCTCGTTCGCTCAGAAACAAACATGAAGATTCTTCCACTCGAAAAGACTCATCATGCTTAAGGAATAAATACAGGAATGGTTCACATTACAGCGTTTTTAAATTTTCATGTACACGGAACGCCGTTCGTATTTCCCCTTGTACCGAAATGGTAGCTAAATTAATTATAAAAAGATTTATTGTGAAAATAGCTTTAAATTAATATGGCATCAATTCTCGGCAAACATATTGCCAATAGTCAATTTTCCTTGTTTCTATATAAATAAAATACACACTAATAGCGATTTATTGTTGTCCAGTTTCTTCGTATGTTCCATTTTTTTTGGTTGTATGAAATCTCACGCACAATTTCTTTTCGTTCTTCGATGGCAAATATTCTATTATCTCTTAGGTTGAATCATTTTGTATTTTAGATTATTAGTTTGAAGTGCTTGTAAAGTTTTATAAAAAAACTGTTGGTTGCAATGCAAATGCTTTTAACTTCTTTGATAAGTTACACATTTTTGTTATGTATTTTAATAATTTTAATCATACCGAAAATAAAATTCTAACCTAATGAGTACAATAGTTTTAATAATGGATTATTTGTTTATCTTTTAGAGATTCATCTTTTCTTCCTTGATTATCGTTAACTGAACATGACAAACCTTCTCTACAGATATCAATGGTGTTTCCAAAACGGATATTTACGCAAGATTTTCAAAATCTAACAAGAGAAATTGTGGAAACTCAGCCAGTTTCCCACTAATCTCTTTATGTTGTAAAATATCGAAAGTTGGCTGGTTATCTCCCTCACTTTGTCGCCACTTCTTCGTTCCCAGACGCCTTGAACCAGACCTTTCACTCACATTAACATCCTTTCCCTTGGCTGTCGGAATGATTCACGCATTGGATAATATTTTTTTGCACATTATTCTTTTACAATGCAAGTAAAAGACCAAAATATAGTTTAATTTTTGATTCCACACAAAATATTAAGAAAAATGATACCAAACAACCATTTTCAAGAAATCGCTGATCCCTTATTTTTTAAGGAGATAATTTCTCTTATGTTGTCAACATCACTAAAGAATAATTGAAATTGTTTATTGCTTATTATTATTTTTCTTAAAAAGTTTGTATAGGATCCACAATCAAACTACATTTGAGTCTTTCTCTTCAACGGTAAAACAATAAATTGCAATAATAATTATCCAATAGGTAATTCATTCCGGCCGCCAAGAGCAATGATAGTGAAGCGAGTGAAAGTTGATATGTCAGGGAGTATATCTGGGTCAATACGTCTCGGAACGAAGAAGTGGCGACAGAGAGAGAGAGAGTGAGGTAAGAGGGGCGCATCCAATATTTTACAGCATGTAGATGACAATTGTGTCGCTTTTATTTTCAAGATAGACATGAATCCACTAAAACATTACCTTTCAAGACCTCCTTGAAGTCCCATGTCCACTAAATGCAGGTACTCACCTGAAAAGACACAAAAGAAATCATGATAATTATGCTATGGTTTGAAAGCAAGAAAAACGAAATTACATTGAACAGATATTTCAGGGGAAAAGTTTTAACTTCAAATTATATCTCTACCTGACATTTCGCAAGAAACTGTTTAAACTAGGTTTCAATAAAAGCGATAGCTCATTTATGAGGGTTCAAATACAAATGTGTTGAATATAATAAGATAAATTTCGAATATAATAAGATAAATTTCGATGTATTTAGCTTTCAAGCGAGTTTACTTCGTCATATTCTCTAAACGCGCAAAGAGGGTTAACCATAATTTTCCAAAGAAAGTCTACTAAAGTAAAATTTTATATTTGGGTGGCTTACTTCAGGTATAAGCTTTTAAGGTAGTACTAGCAGCGTAGGTAGAATTAAATCACTAAAATACCTAAAATCTGCATAAATAAATAGAGTAACTTGTTCTTACTTTGATTTCAACTTAAAAAAAGTATCTCACCAGTCATTTAAATGAAATAATTGCAATTATAATTGATGGTGTAATACATCGCGTCTTATGGAGTTAACACTTATTTTCAAAAACAGTCAAATTTCAAGACCACGAAAGTGACTGAAAATTACTTCGATTTGTAGTAAATTTTTCGTAGTACTTATACATCACTTTGATATATAGGCCACTGGACATTTGAGAAGAATATTTAATTTTTCCCAGATAAGACGCATAAATCACGAAACCGTTGCGTTCGACCGCCATGTCTGTACATTCTCTTAAGAATTTCAAACGAGTCAAGAGAGTCCTTGATTATCGCTTGAAATATTCTATTAACTGTGAAATACAAATTAAATCATGTTTTTTCTTCGTGATTATTCTTATTGTTGTTTTTTAAAACAATTGGAAAAATAATAAAAAAGCAATGGAACATCTCAGTGGTTTGACTACGTTAAGTGTGCTGGACCCAACTTGAGCAAAGAGATTAACATACTTTGAGGAAATCAAAATGAAACTTCAAATAAATTAATGTTCGTTTGATGACACAAATAACTGTTCGTGTTAGAAAAGAACTGCTTGTTTGAAGGAAGCTATTCCTTTAAAGCAAAACCAAACACCGGAAAAAGCAGCAATTTCAATCGTTCAAAAGTATCATTGAAAGCGTTTGAAAGGAATTGAAGGAGAATGCATCCAGCAAGAAAAAGTGTCTTTCATGGAAGCGAAGCCATTGAAAGCTTTGATATTCTCTGCCACAATCCCAGACGTAGTCCATTGAGTTAAGCCTATTCACTAACAGATCGCTAATAGAAGCTTCGTCAGTCAATCGACGAAACCTAAACAAACCCGAGGTTGGTCTCATTGTCTTGAGAGGTCGTTTGCCGACGCGCGCGCCATGTAGTGCGTGGGGTTAGCAAACGGGCGAGTCTCCTCTTTGACTGCTCTGAGAGCGGAGTGAATGTGTACACAGGGCTGCAATGAGAATGCGACTCAGGATATGTCAGACTCGAAAGCAACGGCGAAATGAGGTTTTGGTTTCAAAGCGATTCAAATCACTGACGGGTCAAAATGTTGGTCAAATCCTTCTTCTTCGCATATATTTCTTCAGTGCAGCTACACGTGGAGAAGATATATGATAACTTTCACTTAGGCGACAATCGAACCCGGGACTTCTACTTTGATCGTAGGGGTGTTAACCACTACACCTTCCACAATTGTACATCATTTGTCTCAGATCTTCCGGGGTTTAGGTCTGAGTGGAAATGGAGCATAGTTGTGGATGACGAACGGGTGGTGTAGTGGTTAACACCCCTACGATCAAAGAAGGAGGTCCTGGTTCGATTCCTGGCTCGTTGCCATGTTATCGTTCCTCTTTATCCGTATCTGCACATTTGCAGGTTGGTAACAAAATAGCGTCTAATGCGAGAAATAGGACGTTACATCAACTAATTAGACTAGGTATTACTCCTTAGTTGTAAAGATGTTGAGTATGTATTAAGAGTGATTATGGGTTCAGAAGTTTATGCTGCACAATTAGTGCTATGGGATGTTATGAACAATGTATTCGTGTTATATGAACTGTTAGGTATGTCTTACGCTTTATATCTTGTCTTTTTTGTTTGGTTTGGTGTTGTTTGAGGGTTTTGGAGTTAAATGTGTTATGTAATAAAGAAAATTTCTTTATTGATGATTATGTAACCCTGAAGCAGTTTGAAAAATATCGAAACGTTGGCATAGCAAAACAAGAAGCTTTTCTCGACTTAGATGCAAAAATATCCCTATTATATGTTATATATAAGTTTTAAGAATAATAGTAACTAGTAACTACAATGTAATTTGTTTCAAAACATTTTTTGTACGTAGAAGGTAACATAATCTATAAACTCTCTTCACTCCACTCCTAAATAGCATGGCTGCATTATATATCGCTCATGGGCTGCAATAGTGGCACAACTAAAAAAAATGAGATGTGGCAGTATTGCTGGTGGAAATAACTTTTTTGTATCACATAGAGACCTGTACTTAGTTCAAAATTCGTAATTTTTTGAGTTGTGCAACTATTGCAGCCCATGGGCGATATGGTATCCCATGTCGTAGATGACAACGGCGGACAGCTCTAGGAGACTATAACTGTAAACAAAAAAAGTAAATATCTCTTCAGAGTGTTCAGTGACCCCAGTAAAACATTTTAAAAAGTAATACAGGCTGTTGACTGCAGTTTACGAGAATTTCAACTTTTTTTTTACAAGAGGATTTCACCAAGAGTATTTTCATTCCAGCAAGCTGTAACACTCACATTTAACCGCTTATAAAGAATTTTCATTGTATAAAAAGTGAATCCTATTTGTCACTACCTGCTACAAATAATTATGTTCTTCGAAAACCGCGAGTTTACCATAGGTTAACTCACCATCATAGGTACACCATACGACTATAACTTTATCCAATTCTCACCTTTAAAGTTTCCAATTGTACTATCGTAATTGCATAAACATGTCCTTCTAAAACCAAAAGTCCATTCACAAACTATTCAGCAAATTGGTGTAAAAACGAGTAATGATAATTAAACAAATTTAATTGAAACTACAAAAATACTTCTTTAAAATATTAAGTTGGTAGCACGATCGAGAAGGCGTAGTCTTTGGGAAGTTAACTGACTTACACTGACTGACTGATTTCTTCGGTGTTACATTACAAACATGTTGATATCCTATCAGTATTATAACACGTAGCTAACTTTTTATCTTATCTAGGAATTTTTGCTGAAATATTTCAATCCACCTCTGCCTTAGGGCCCTTGATCGGAATTGATGGGATTGTCCCTTGCTTGCTTCCAGAGAGTAAATTTGTTTATTGTCCTCCACGTGGTCATACGCAGTCTGTACTGTTTTTTGACAATAAATTTATTTATTTATTTATCATAGTTGTGTTTAGCTCACTATGGCGTGTTTGAATTGGAGAATCGTATCAATGAAAGTTGTGATAATAATTAATCACCAACATAAACTACAGTGGGTGTCACATCTTTTTCGCATCCACTGCGGAGGGTGCGAATATGACACGACGGAAACTTAAAACATTACTGAAGATTAAATATAATACTAACATCACCTCATTCACGTATCGCATGTGGTGACAAGAAAACCGTAATAGGGAATATAATTATGAATAATCCATTAATATTTATAAACAAATAGCCGTAGGGATCGTAACACGCTAAACCCAGAGATCGTAAACAAAAAGCGTGCCGATGAAAAAGGCGGTCCATCGAGATAAATTTCACGTCTATTGTTCTATGATTAAAAAATAAACTTCTTTACATCAGGGGTACGAGGGATTAATAAACTGTCAACATATATAAATTTTTCACTGTATATTTGTGAGGATTTAAGAAAATAATTTACCATCAAAAAATTCTCTCGAGCGAAGTCGTGGATACGATCAGGCGAATCATGATCAGATGCAGTGGCGGATGCATGGGTTTGGGGGACTGAGACCCCTGCCCCCCATTGGGCCTGAACTCTTTAACAGATAAAGGCATACGTTGCCCCTTTAAGCATTAATAAATTTGATTTCTTTTTAATATTGTTAATTGTTTATTATCTATTTGATGAGTTGATGTATTTTATTTAAAAGATAATATTTATAAAATTTGTGTAGTAAAACCATGATCATCAAACAGAAATGCTCCCCAGATCCCTCCTTGGTTAGCCTTCCGCCCTTGAGTACGGTCTACATCCACCACTGGTCAGATGTTTGTCATAAATAATAGTAACATGGCCTCAATTTACGTACTTCGATAATGTCTTTCATCAGACGTTATTGATTTAAGTTGAATTTGGATCAGTTTAAGAAATGAGAGGTTATCTGCGATTAATATTGTGCACATAAGCTTTCTTTGAAAAAATAACATCGCGAAAATATGGGTTTGGGAGTAATTCTTAGTTTATCCTCACGCGGGTCCGTCTCCGGGCCGAAATAGTGGGAGCCGTTGTGACGTCATATAGATGAGAGACAACAAACAGAAAAAGAAGGATATAAGGTACATAAAAATAATATCTTGTTTTTTTTTGTTTAAAACCTATAATCTTGAAAACTAAAATGGTTATACTTCAGGGTTTTTCCATATGAAGCGAAAATAATTCAACTTTAAATTCGATAATGTTAAAATCTGATGCATGGCTCAAAGACTTAATTATCAAATGTTAAAGAAATATTGAAGAACACACGGAAAAGAATGTGCCTTTTATATAAATCTACTGCATAATTTAGTTTCACCATTCACCAGTCACGCATTGTCACAGCATTGCCCAACTTTATCGAAATCCCAAACAATAAAAATGACGACGTCTTCATTAAGTCGTAGGAACAGGCCTCGATATGACGTCACGTCGGCTCCCAGATACAGTAAGCCTCCTCCTTCCCCCTCGCCACAGCCAGTGCGCTTGTCCTCACAAATTGCCCTGTTCGTTCGTGCCACCAACCTCTCAGGGTTGTTTACTGCTCTGAGTGAGTGAGTGATACGGTGGAGTGACTGCCAGGAATATCGCGCCGCGTCATTCGGCACTAACGTGTGCCGGCGGTGGAGGGGGTGGGGGTGGCAGGTGATGGGCGGAGCAACCGCACTCTCACGATAAAACATCTCCGTTTCCGAAAGACATCTGCGAGCTTTGAGAGGTCGTTCTCCTTACTCACAAACCTACGCCGGAACCTTGCGAGCCTCCACAAAAATGTCGGCTCTACACTTAACGTTTGTTTTGGGTTTGAAACGTTTTCAGAGGTACGTGAAAGCTTTGGAGCCCACGTCCATTCATTACTCGAATGCGATATTCAATAAACCAAATTCTTGCTAATTACGATACAATATAATTAAATACAAATGTGGTATTATGTTGATATTATAACACGTAGCTAACTTTCTATTCCTATCTAAGGAGTGTGCTGAAATTTTCAGTCCACCCACGGCCCTTGATCGGAATAGATGGAATGGTTCCTTGCTTGCTTCCGGAGAATAAATTAATTTTTTGTCATCCACGTAGTGAAACGCAGTTTGCACCTTCTTATTTGATAGTAAATTTATTTATTCATTCATATTAGACCCAAATATTACGTATTTTTGCGGGGTAGCTGAACTAATTTGTTTTATTATATTGTATCTCTCAATAGTAATCAACATCGACTATTTACGTTGGCGCATTAAACTAANTATATTGTATCTCTCAATAGTAATCAACATCGACTATTTACGTTGGCGCATTAAACTAAGTTGACATTTTTTATTCTTTTCCAGCAATGTAAAGTTGATCACGACTGTGCGCAGATTTCATAAACAAATTATTCGGAGATATTCTATACATTAATACAATAAATTAAGGAAATTAATTCACGTATTTCACCTGTTTAGTAAAAAAATAAAACAGCGATAGATATTTATACTCTCGTTGAGGAAAATTATTTGGTTATGTTTGTCTAAAGAAGTTCACACGAAGTATCACGAATTTTTTTTTCAATTTCTTTAAATATTATACTATTTTCTTCAAAAATGATATTGAGAGAAACTACATTAGAATAAAAGGAAATTAAATTACCTCGATTTGAGGATCACTCACGATGATATTGTGATGAATACGTAAATGCGCAACGGTTCAACACTTGTTTTGGGTCTTATTCAGTTCACGAAGCATAATAATAAAAATGTAGAATATAGCAACAGAACATGAGATAAAAGTAAATATTTATACTATATCTGATTACAACTAATTATCTCGATAATGCCATATGACGGTCGTGAAATATTTCATAAATCTAGATGAAAACTATGGACGTAAATAAATGAAGACATGATACGAGAAATACGTAAATAATGTCATGAATAACGTCTTATTTCAAACACGCTCCCACTTCTAGCGATTCGAATTGTATACAGCTCTAATGGCGTAGTTGTTGGTGAACCCTAAAACCCCGATAATAATAATAATAATAATAATAATATACAAAAAACCTATCTATTGAAATCAGTCGAATGTGGGGTGTGAAGGTTGAAGTTGTAACTATCATTGTTGGCGCATTGGGAACTTGACTAAGCAGCCTTGGTAATAATTTAAAGAAACTCCCTGGAAATGCAAATTAATGGGATATCCAGGATGTTGCATATGCGAGGAGCTGCCAATATTCTGCGCAAAGTGTTCCAAGAGCACGCACACGGTCAATCAACTCCTTAAGGAAGTTGGTTGTGACCTGGAGATATTCTAAGATTTATCCGACTATCACAACCTGCAGTCGTGAAGGTAGAGGACAATAATAATAATAACAACAACAATCGACCATCTAGTTTCAGGATGCCGCATTTTGGGTAAGAATGAGTAAGGCATAATCGAGTTTATTCATATATACATTGGTATATCTGTAAAGCTTTCGGGTTCATTGTGAAAAAAATCTGGTTTGAACACCAACCTAGTTTTATCAATGTCTTCTTATAGATGTTTCTGTTCCTAACGACATGAATGTTGTGAGCAAAGAGGCAGAAATACTGCTCAAATATAAAGACCAGACTATTGAATGCCAAAGAATGTGGGGAATGAAGACAAAAGTCTGCCCTTTTATTATCGGAGCCACGGGAACAGTAAACAAATATATAGAGGACAATCTGCAGAAAATTCCTGGAAAGACCTATCTATCTGAGGTCCAGAAAATAGTCATTCTGGGGACGCCTCATATTATCCGCAGTGTGCACCTAAGAATTTCTCTAGAAGACGCAGCCTAAGAGAAGTGGAACTTCCTTGGACGCGTTCCGAAATATCACTTATGCTGAGAAATAAGTCCAAAACAATAATAATAATAATAATATAATCGAATTGTATTGGAAATAGTATTTTCATAAACAAATAAGATATGTTTAATCATGCGATAAATCATTACGAACATATACGCGTTTGGCGAGAAAGAAGCACGCTTTAAAACACACAACACCCCTGTTTAATTGCAAGATGGAGCAGATGGATGAGCCACATAATTACCAAAATATTTTAGTGTTGACTTAATTGAGGTAATTAGTGGCGAAAATAGCTAAAATAGCCGGATGGAACAAGCATTGGTGCTGTTGGCACGTGATCGATGAAACGTGTCCAAAAGTAGCGACAACTGGATGACGTAGAGATGATTAATGCTCATGTAGTGGTCTTGTACTAGGAACAAGAGATGAAATGAATGTGGAGACAAATTTTGAATTAGCAATAACGCAAACTTAACAACATTATGGAATGTATTTCACAAACATTATGGAATGTATTTCACAAACATGGAAAAGGAATGAAGCATTTTTATGTATTCTTCCTTGAACTGATTACTGTATATTGCCATGCAGAATATTGTGATAGATATTTAAGACTCGACATTTTTGAGTAAAGATGGAAATAAAATTGTCCTCAAATCAAAGACATAAATTATAGTAGATTCTCGATTATCCAATACGCTATCTGATGAACAAAAATCATCCCATAGAGCGCAAATTCATCACTTTCTGAGTATTAGTGAAAATACAGTTTAAAACACACAACATTTCGACAGTGAATTGTGTAAAAGAAGTGTGAAAGTGACGAATTTGTGTCTTCTTTAATAAATAATTAATATTCAGACGAACTATAGAATAAAACTCATTCCATCTTAACTCTTCAATACATTAGATTCACAGACTATTTTAAAAAACAGAACTCATTGAATGGTCTGTGACAGTAGTAGCTTAAAGTATCTTAACAGTGTAATGTTTATAAACGATATTTAATTGTCAGGTCTTTATCGAACATAAAAAATTAAAGAATCAAAGAACGGCAGAAACACTGCGTTGGTTTACTTGGTAAATGTTCACGGCAACGAAGTGGAACCCTACATCTTTTTGCAGGAAGATTTACCTCCGTAAACGATAAAATATTACATGTATAAAAATACAATTTACTTTTTTCGTGTCGAGCACGTGTTTAACTGATTATCCACGGTTCCCTTTTCTACAGCTAATTCGTTCATTAGCGATTACAGAGCCTTTAATTAACGCAGTAAATCGAAGTAATAAATGCAACCACTAAAACAATTTTTATGAGCTTCCATTTGCATTTTTGTGGAGGCGAATAGTTTTAATTCTCAAATTTTGATTTCCACACTTTCTGTACGTAAATTTATTTCCAATTCAACAAATTATTTACGATGATTCTGAGACACATGGATATTACAGACTAGAGAAGAAATATAAATTGTACCGTCGAAATTCTGTTTTAGACCCACTGCATGACGGTGGTGCCGCTAGGCGCCTAGTGCTGCTATTTCCGTGCGCCCTTTTCGCCTGGCGATCCGCCACCCCGTGTGCGACCAGACCACTGCCCGTCGCGCCGCGCCCTCACCATACTACAAGTACAACTCCACAGGAGAGGCGCGCCGCGCCATAAGTGGCTGACGTCTAGACCTATGGCGACCCTTGCGGCACTCCACCTCCAAAACCGTCATTTACAGGATTCAAGGCAATAAAACTGAATGAGACCAATGCAGATATTACAGAACACAAGTCATAAGCTGTTAATCTTCTTGGCAAGCTTGCTAGAGAACACGAGAAACACACTGATCGGAACATGTAAAATAATAAAATATGGTTATCCCTCATGCTACCTCATCAATATAAAAATTCCCTCAGTTCAAATTTTGGGATACATCAAAATTAGTATTAGATATCATTTTGGTATCATGTTTGAAGAACTCGTTTCTTTTTAAACAAAAAGATAATTCATAAGAGTATTGATCACGTGCAGATCACGCAAACATTGCAATTTTTGTTCAAACACCCTTTAAAATACAAAAATTGATTTTCTATTGATATGTGGTTATCCTTCTAGTTGCTTGAATTGTTATTGTTCATAAAGATATCTCATCTTGTGTTTCTATTAATATTGTTAGGAGGTAGCCACTAACTGGCCGATACGATGAAAAGAGCTACAAAATGGAGCGGTCTTATCTTGAAGAAGGTACCCCTCTATATCTCTCACAAGAGTTTTGAAGAATTAAAATAAAATAGAAATTCTTTATGAAGAACCAAGTAAGATAACCAAAACATCTGAATTACTAATATTAAAATACAATGAAGTTTGTTAAAAATTGGACTAAAGCTTTCCCAAAAAATAGGAAAGGAGAATACAACAGTTTATTTAAAATTCAGACTAATCATTGAATATAAAAGTATTAAGGAAAAAGAAGAAAAAGAATCGCATAGTCTACGGTCAGGGAAAAATTGCGACCAACCGGGATATAAATCCGGAACATCCTGCTATGGCCGCAGGTGTGCTGTCCACTGCACCATCCACCTCGACTCCCAAAGACCGTACACAACATCCTCTTGGCCCGTACACAAGGCTGAACATGGGTCACAACGTATATGATAAGTGACAGGTTACGGCCCCTATACGTGACCATAGTTACGAGCACTTATATCCGGTTTCCACGTACCTGCGAGTCGGATGCAATTTTCGAGAATCTACCCGGTACTAGATGACCCAGGTTCACTGGATCAGGTCAGGTGGATGTTGTGCACGGTCTTAGGGAGTCTAGGCGGATGGTGCAGTGGAGAACACAACTGCGGCAGGTTCAGTTCCCGGTCCGTCGCAATTGTACGGTCCTGGAATTATAAAAGGGCCCACAAAACATTCTAGGTCTCGCGCTCTTGGAGATTCTGAATATTTTCGTCCGTCCTTTTATAATTCCAGGACCGTACCTGGCCGTAGACGAAAACTTTTCTTCTCGATGAAGTGCGAGTTACAGATAAGATTCGACCCACTGTGCGAGCGCAGAGACGGGCAAAGTGTCGTGGCGTGAGTGGCGAATCACGAGTTTCGAGTGGCGCAGGGCCAATTAAGTAGAAGCACTGTGTGTCACTTGAGAGTAAGCGATCGTAGACACTAGATAACATAACTCATACTCATAGCAGATGGGTTGGCATTACAAGGCCGAACACTGCACTGAATTCGGTAAATCATTGATTGTATTCTCCATCCTCCTGATGCATAAACTTTATACGTTCTTCATCACTCGAATCTATGGTTCCATTTTCCTCCTGGAATTCGAAAGAAAAGACATTTGAATATAGAAAGAGTGACCGACGGTCGCCTCTTGTTATAATTTTTGAAGACTAAAAAAACAATGATCCATAACCAGGATGGTATCTTAATTAGTTCGATTCGGGTATCGGAATTTTGAAACATCCTCTCTCAGAGTATTTCCAGTACAAAAGCAACATTCCATTAAAATTTTAAGTTGTAATCACCAATAGATTTTTATTTTTATTGTTGTAAATGATTAAGTGAAGAAGTGACTTTCTCCGAATTACACAGCTGATATACAGAGAGAAATGTTTTGAGATTCGTCCGGTATGCATATACTGTTTAATCTATACTAGCTAAATTCGTTTAAATTTTATGACACGGGATACTGAATGAAAGTAACATTATTTTGCAAACAGTTTTATTTATATGGATTACATGGCAAATACTACTTTCTCCACCTAGTAGTTGTAAGCAAGTTTCATTCCGTTTCATATTAAGCATTACGCAATTTTTTTTAATTTATGTATTTTCTGAGGCGTCTGCGTCTCTCAACATTACACGACTTTTAATCACATTCACAATACATAGAATCACAATACATAATACGTATCTAGTACATAATATATATCAAAATACATATTTTCATAATACTTTTGTAACATCAATTGTCCTCATCACACCTTCTAATTTGTATGCCAATCCTATTGTCTATGTTTCCCTGTCAATCTTTCATTTCATCTTTTATTAATTTTATTTCATCTATATACTCTTTGAAAATTTCGTAACACTTCTCTGTTCTTATCATTTCTTCCCCTAGCGTTACAGGTGGTCATTCTTCGGATGTATTTTGCACGTTCATTTCCATAGATGGGACATTTGGGCTTCTTCTCCCTCACGGCACACACACATGCTGTCATCAGTAACATGGAATCTTTTCAGGTTACCGTGATTTGTGACGAACTCAGCAACAGCACATCCGGGGTTAAACCATTTACGATTCATGTGTGGAAATCCGACATTCCGTATAGACTCTCACGTCTTCCTTCCTTTTGTTGCTATATTCCAACGCACTTGCCAGGCCTCTAATAATTTTTCAGTTATTGCCCTCTTCCATCCCCTAGTTTGATTTAAGCATTTAGCAATGTAAACAGGACATCAGAACAATTATGAATAGTAACATCCAGTATCTTACGTTCTATTTCCCCACGAATTTTGTTCACACCGCCATAACGGTCAGAGCTGTCATATACCATCACTCCAATAGACAAGTAACACAATTTTCAAATGAATGATTCTAGTAGTTTCTTTTATTATTGTAATTTTTAAATGATGTTATCTCGGAAATGAAAAGATAAAGATTAGTAATAGGAAATTGCTCTATTAAGTACGATACGTCATTTGAGTGATTTACTCAGTCCCGTTACGCGGAAAAAGAAATTTAAAAAAAAACTCGGACATTTGTGTATTCCTGAGTAGCGGAGCTACATACCCTGACCGTAGATAAATGTGTAATGGGCGGAAGAGCAAATTAGGAAGATTGAATATTTTTAAAGTTGTTAATAATAAACATTAAATAAACAAAACTTTATTATGTAACAATAACAAGTTCTAGTACATTCTGTAAACAATAGTAATATACTGTGATATGATAGGACGAAATAAATATTATATTTAACAGAAGAATAATTATTTCAGGCAGAGCCAATCAAAAACTTTTATAGTGAAATAAAAGACGGACAATGAAGAGCTTCTTCTAGACATTCGAGGGCCAGCGTCTCGCATGAACAGACGTGTCCATCTAGAACTCCGATCTCGCGTCGTTCTAGTGATCGGATTGTAGTTTCAATCTTTTAATGCATTTATTAGAGTTTGCACAACGTACTCAACGTTGACATTTAATTTAGTGTGTGAGTTGTATGAATCGTTATGCCAGTAATTATAAACGTACAAAACGTCATTAATTAATAAATATAAGTTTCAATGCAATTGTGATAGAATTATTTAAGTACTAAATATCATATTGACATGTATCAACTGATTGGACAGTGAATATTAGTTTTTATTAGTAATAATGTCACTTCTATATTGATTAGGTGTTAGTTTTCATTTATCATTTATGTATTAATTATGTATTTATTTCAGATTATGTATGTGTATGTATATTGTGTTTTACAGCCATTCCTCAACGCTTAATTTATGTATTTTAAATATAGGTAGTGTATAATTTATTAACGTCAATTCAGAGAAACTTGGATACTGACTAAGAATTAAATTGGTAAAGCTGACTTTACGTCAGTCATAACCAGTATGATAATAAAATCTTATGTTAACCTTTTTGAAATGATTTTAGTTGTTTTATTTAACATAGGCAAGTTATAAATAATTTTTAGTGTTTGTTCTTGATGGTTAAAGTTATTATTTAATACCATTATTCTTCTGATATTGGATAAAAAATATGGAGTCAGATACATTATATAATAAGGTAACTGATAGTTAACTGATTACAGTACAAAATTTTGTAATCGCTACGTGAATTGAAATAAACCATCAGAACACCTGTATGTGATTTATCAAACTAGGTGATCTCTTGTCTGAGAAGACGCTACGGTTTTTTACATTGTACACATCACACGCGAACAGAAATCCACACACTTTTCTTGAAAGCNGCACTTTTCTTGAAAGGCCTTTGCGGGTGGTAGCAGGTCATACTGTATGGACGTCAAGGGATGTTGCTGTGGAGATAACAAATATTTTTATTTTTCATTCTAATATTCTAGTCGTATGAAATTGTGTGATACTTCCGACTGGTGCTCGGTGATTTGATCTTGTTAATGTTTTTTTTTTAATTTTAAACGATATATGTTCATTGAAACTATTCATGGAACCACTCCTCAGTTCATCCGTTCAATTATTCTTCAGTCCACATCCACCTGATCAACATCTACGCAGAGGACGTCATGTACAAAATGGGTGATGGGGAATACGAAGATTACAGTAAAACTATTCTGAAAGATTTTGACTATGAACTCAAAAAACGTTTACCGTTGAAGAAAATGTACATCACGTTTTCCCACTAAAAATGACAACCTAGATGGGAATCTAACCCATATCGCGAGACAAAGCAATAAGACAGTCTTAAAATAGCCTAAAAATACCATAAATCTCTTCCATGTGGATTTCACGTAGCATCAACTTCCTAGACGCTACAGAAAATAAAAGAATAGAAATCTCTGGAAAATATCCATCACATGCGCTATCCTCAGATTTATTCCTCTTAGCTCTTAAATGAGTTTCAATCAGCGCGTTTTGGAGGAAAAAATTGGAGCTTTATGTTCGGCTGTAATATTGACTAACTAACGAGATGTAGTACACAGGGGTTAAATCATTATAAAACACTTTCGTTTAAAAATGATTAACTGGATGAATATTTAAATAATAATATTACTATAAGCTTGTTTGTCCGGGAGAAACCGCGTCTTAGTAGATGTAACTACCAAAGTTTCGGCCATCGTGCTGTGGCCTTCTTCGGGGTAATGTCAGAGTCGTAATTTATAAATAATGTTACTGTCATATTTATAAAAGAAGCTGAGCTACAAAATATCTTAATTTTTATCTAATCTCTCAGATACATGGCAACGCATTTTATTAAAATTGGAGAAATACTCCTATGAACAACATATATTTTCATTTTTTATCTTTATTGTCCTGCTACTCTTGAGGGATTCCTATTATCTTAAATAAAAATAGTTTATGCTTTAAATAGCATCCGAGAGTATTCTACATGAAATCTGTTAATCGATACACAGAATAACGAGATGATTAGTCTTCAGATATTTCTAAAAAAACAACCATATCAAGACAACTGACATAATTTTAATAAAAATCAACTGAACTGGTCTTAAACCTTCCTCATCACATCAATAAGAGGTTCAATTTGATTTGTTTGTAAGTACTTTACGCAGTCATCGTCCTTTTATTTTGTAAGAGTTAGCTCTCACTATAATTATAAAACGCACATTGACTAAAAGACTAATCATGAGACACTTCCTTATCATCATACAAGTTTGTTGAGGATTTTAGCTGAAATGTCAATAATCATTTATAGAACCACGGAAATCTCATGCGTAAGTTTTTTATTTTGAAAATTCTGAAGTTAAAAACCAATTTTATGACCTTGCCTATGTTGAATATTGTACACAATTTTAAATGTTTCAAACGCAAAAACTGAAAAACAACAAAAATGAATATGTCACAGTCAAACAACATACACACGTTGGCAGAATCTTTTGTTTTTTAGTTGTTGTTGTTTTTTGTCATTCTGAAAAATTAAAAAGACGCTTATTTTAGACTTTCTGTATACTGTTGATTAATGAAAACATCGTAATTTATGAAACCACATGTAGCATACCTAAAGCAATGCATCAATGCGGGACGTTTTTCAACGCTTCTTCGAATTTTTCAAAGAAAAACCCTCCCCGAATGAGGGATATGTTTTCTCTGAAAAGGAGAAAAAAAGGAGCTAAAAGGAGAACGTCGAATTGATATTTTGCTGGAATTGTTGGGTTCCGTTGGAATCATAACATTTACATTTATTTGAAAACCATGCAAACCGCATTGTCAAAGACTGTGGAAAAATACGTTTTCTTAGAAAACGTGCCGTTGTACTAGTGGATTGAGAAAACTTCTATTTCCGCTTCTAAACTGTCCTGAGTAACAGCCACCGGTTGACGATGCGTCATAGAAATACCGCGTTTCTTTGGTCCAGGGAAATCTTCCATGAAAAAGGTCATATCGTCCGGATTTTTTCTTACATTTTCAGAAACCTTTCTTTTCTTATAGCTATTCTTTTTTCAAACATCACATATATTTTTAAATAGAATAAAAGTAAGGTTTTTTCCGGTTTATCTTCGGATAGAGGCGAACTATTTATGCAGGTTCTCTAGACTCTTCCTAGGGGCGACGTCTATTGAGATAACCAATCTCGAGTTGTTCTCAATCTCACGATTTATAAACAATATTTTCCGAACAATCAATAGTTCGATAATAATACGTACTTGTAAAATATTTTTGTGTTAAATACCAATTTGTTGATCTTCTATAGATGTTACAACTCGTAGTTAACTTTTTATCTTATCTAGGAATTATAATTGAAATTTTTCAATCCGCCTCTGCCTTAGGGCCCTTGATCGGAATTGATGGGATGGTTTTCCGGAGAGTAAATTAGTTTATTTTGCAATGAAAACTTCATAATAATGTAACAAATTATATTTATAAACATTTTTTTTCTTTTAAATTTTCACAAAATTTTGGATGTGTAAATCTACATTTTAAAAAAAGTATTTAAAACGTCAGAATTTATTTTAATTTCTTTTAAAGTATAACAGTAATTTTCTTTTTCCTATGTTAACAAAGATTCGAATGCAAGCACTGACTCCGGTATTCGTGAAATGCGCGTTGAGCTGCCTTGCCAACGTCGAGGTATTTATTGGCGTAGGACTAGTCGTCAATGCCAGCAATAAGAACGGGACGAGAATAATGCCAGCAGTGAGGGCACCACCTCCTGCATGTTTTGTACATCATAAGTTACAACATGGCGGTTGCAATTAGGGCAGGTAAGAAAGTATTCAGGCATAATGATTGATAATAAGTTAACATTTACAAGTCACATAGAGCACAAAAGTCAAAAGATAAAGATAGTAATGTATGGATTACATTAGGAAAACTACAATAGGACGAAGGCAATTGGTTGGGATTATATCAAGGAGCACTCAAACCACATATAGTATACGGAATTCAAGAATGGTATGAGAAAAGTAAGCATACGCACATTGAAAGAAAATTGAGTAGCATACAAAGAAGATGTCCTCTGCCCTGGAATGGTATCTACAAGAATACATCAACCAAAGCATTGCAAGTGTTATTGGGAGTAATGCCAATAGATTTAAAAATTGACAAATAATACTTAAGAGGGAAGATACAGTGAGGATAAATAGTGCAATTGGGAACAGTACAACTTGAGAAGACCACAGAAGGATGGAAGAGTATAATATGTAAAGAATTGATGATGGGAAAGGGCTGAAGAAGGAAGAGTAACGCGTAGGGTCATAACGGATGTGAAGTTTAGCCAAAAAATATCTAACAAGTAAATGGTGAATATGTGGTGAAGCGGAAAATACAGTAGGTCATGTATTAAATAATTATAAGATCGTGGAAGAAGAAAGAGCAAAAGAAACATGAAATATTTAGTGATAAGTATTGGACAGAATATATCGCACAGGAGGAAATATATAGGAAATTTGAAGAACTTATGTCAATGCAATAATGGATATAAAGAGAGTGTACAGCTAGATAGTTGGGGGTTCCCCACTTCTTCGCGGTGGAACTGAAGAGAGATATAAGAACAAAAAGAACACAGGTATAACATCTAGATACAAAGAGAGAAGATAAAACTCAGGTAATGCCCAAAAGGTCGATAAGCCGGGTTGTATAAAACAATTAAAATGAAAAAAAAAATAATAGATTACAATGTTTTTTCTTCTAACTTCGTCTAGGTATCTACTGTAAGTGAAGAACTCTATGATTTAACTCGTAGGCAAACTTAGATTGTATTCAGTCATGATTATTTCTTAATTCTAAGTGAATATTGATTACTAGTCTAGTATTAATGTTTTTTAAAATTATGGATCAATCAATGCGAAATCTCAGAGGTACCAAACCTCTTCATGCGCAAAATGAGTGATGTAGATATTACGTACAAATATTTTTGCAAAATAACAAATTAGTAGGTAAAATTATTATTTACAAAATCTTTTCTCACGCAAATATTAGTTTCTAAAAATTCTACCAAATCTCTTCGAACACAAATATATCGGATGGTGCAATCAGTTTAAACGTTTTATTTTTCTTTCTAAAATTATCTTTAATAGTACCAAACATACGAAGTTCTCTCTACTCACGAGAAGGCAACTTGTTATTTTCCGAGAGAAATTCTTAGATCAGTTAAGTATGAACCAAGGCAATGTACACGACTTCTACATCGTTGCGATTGTATCATGCCATTAAAACACGTACGTACTACAATTTATGTAATTTTCTTTGGCGCGATAATAAATTCAATATACGATTTCTTTGGACATCAATTGAAAGGTCATGGAACCGATTCCAGCAGCTGGTGCGAGGCAGGAAGCATACTGGTATATGAGCGTGTGAGAGGTCGAACATATGTAACACGACTACATTTCTTATTACAGTAACTGTAATGGGAAAATATAACGTGCTATTGAAGCTTATCTACATTGGGACGATATGAGTTAGGAGGTAGGTCATTGTTAGTAGGTGGGTCGGTTAGCTGGGTTTACCAACAACTTGGCTCACGTGGAGGGGTTAGTAGTTAGTTATTGATTCTAGGAGCAGTAGGAGGTGGTTAGAAGAAGCAGGCTTTTACCGGGAATTGAACTCGGGATGACTTGGTGTTGAGCAAGAACGCTAACACCTGAACCACCAGAGCTACCTCTACATTTCATCAATTCCTGAAAAAGTCTAGAAGATTTATTGAAACGATAATTAACTATCAAAAATGAGGTATGACGGTGCACAAAAACAAAATTTTAAAAATGCTACCTTTCAGAAAAACATCAAATCAAGATTATGGTTTAATACATGATAAAATTAATTTTGTTTTCGTATTGTCTCATGTATTAGTGTTCTTATTATCTAAAATTTAAAAAATAATAAAACCAGTAAAATCGCAGGAAAGATATTTTGAAACAAAGGAGATTTTTTTTTCAGTGGTTAAGTATACATCCGTTCATGAGTAGCAGACAAAAATTAAACATATCGCAGAGGTTCGACGAGAAAGTTTCACACATTTTCACAACTTTTTATAAATGTTTCTGTAACGTCCTTAGCGTTCCTAAGTATCCAGCAGATTCCACACTGCCGAATTTTTTTCCACAGAACACTACACTTTTCATCCGATGACTTTCAAATAAATACTTTACTATACCTAATTGAAAATCCTTCTTAGGTATCGGGTAGACCTCCGCTGCCACCACTGACTTTGCATCCGAAAACCAGAAAAACTTCCAGAACTGGGAGTTGTATAAATTCAATGTAACTAATAAACTCACACTAGTTATAACATGAATACAAATTGGAATGTTTATAGCAAACACCCAAACATTACTGAATAACAAGATTGCACTTATGGATTACTGAATAACAAGATTGCACAGAAACTCTTGCACTCTCATGACCCAAAGTCAAGTTCTGACCACCCGCGCTCAGCAACTCCTCAGTTCTTTCTCTCCACCCACACATTCAATTGTCCACCTCGATAGCACTCGTCATTGTTGTTCGAAATTGCACTCGCAATTGTCCAATAAGAAAACACCCACTATAACTATCTTCTTTTTTCTTTCACATTGTCAATCACAACAATGTCTCCCCAACAATATCACCTCATCTGGACAATCATGAAATACCCATTTCTTAACGAGGCAGACCACACCAACATCTCACTTCTATAATAAATTTATTTCAAACTTCTCCGATAGCGTCGCAAAACTTCATGACATTACAGTCGCCTAAATGGAGTACATTTACACGTCCGATAAACTTTGAGACACGAAAATTCTAATTTTCATCTGCATATATTTAGTATTAGTCGCAATGTTTCCATTCAGAAAGTCATATTTAGTTCCGTAATATTTTCAAATAGATTTCTTACCAGTTTATTACTTCTGTAATTAGTGACATATTGTTTCAAAGCCGGTCAGATTACGTATACACATTCTTTAGTAATTTACACAAAACGATACATTGGTAAAATTATAAAAACTTACACTAAAATATCAATTACGCACGAAGTTTCTATACATGTTTTATACCATCATGTGGTACAAGAACTGAATTTTTTTTATAAACAAACGAGAAGGTAATAACTTTCGGTCAGGTGAAAATGACGAGCCGGGAATCGTGCCGAGGACTCCTGCTACGTCTGGGTGGATATCGTGTACAATTGTGGAAGGTGAACAGGTGGTGTAGTGGTTAACTCCCCTGCGATCATTCAAGAGTCCCGGGTTCGATTCCCGGCTCGTCGCCATTTTCACCTGATCGAAAGTTATCATATATATTCTCCGCGTGTAGCTTACACAGAAGAAATATATGCAAACGAGAAGGTACTCGGATTGCAATCACCTTTAAGAGATTCAACATTTTCGGGCTCAACATTCAATTAGATTTCTATCTTCCGTACGACATTGTCTTAAAAAGCAACGAGCTATATTACTCGTTTTCTAGAAAGAGTAGCAGTAAATTCGAAGTTAAAACCTTATGGGCTATTCAGATTTCCAATCCGATATCTGAGTTCTTTTCTCAACGTCGTCATCGTTGAAAGCGCGTTCCGCAAAGTCAAACCGCTTTCACGGAGTTGAAATTGCTTTTGGCAAAACATACAACAGCGTTGTGTTGATGTAAATGCTCCGCACCAAATATTACCATGTTATCAGCGATTTCAAGTCATAAAGGATCATATTAAATTATCAAAGGCTTTTAATCATTTTATTAAGAATAATACTTATTTTTCCTTTATTTTTCTCTCTTTCCCCTCTACCAAACATCATCATTACAGGAATTATCATAATTATCTTCCTAACATTTTTTCTCAGAAGTTAATATTGTTTAGGATTTCTGTGTTGTCACCTCAATCGTCGTCATCATCATCATCATCATCATCATCATATGTCTCGTTGTCTTCTCTATTATCTGTATCGATGTGGCCCAGATGTTTTTACCAAGTACAGTGCCTCGTTGTCGCTTGTATCAGTTGCAAGAAAGCGTGTTCTTGGATTCTCTCAATATTCTTTGGTAGTAAGGTATTTGTTGTTGCATTGTTAGTTTTGTGCAATATTCATAAAAGCGTTCGAACTTTCCTTTTGTTTCAGTTAGTGCTTCTAGCGTGTTTAATGCAACCATGCCCTACACTTGTATAGAAATTCGTCCCATGATAAATGCGTGGCGTTCTTATCTCCTTGTCTGCATCGCTAACTTTTCGTTGGCCATTTATTTATGCTGTGGAAATACACATTCATGTTTCCGTGTCCTGTCAGCATCTCAAACAAATACAAACATAATACATGTATTCGATATTACACGCGCCAAGTCGAGCAATAACGATCATCTTGGCTTGATTGTGGACATTCAGATATTCGGCCAGAACAAGAAATTCCCACGTTGCATTTCACTTATCTCTTCTAAAAAAAATTAAGTTGAAGGTAATGCTCAAGTAGATCATAATGAGCAAAAAACTGTAAAAATATAAATTCTACAAAATGGAATTAAGTCCCCTAAAATATAACTTTAGAAAAAAATTAGGGAAAGCCTAAATCTGTTGCTACAAGTAGTTCATTTGCAATCTCTTTGGTGCACCAGGAAACATATTTCTTCTCGTTATACGTGTATAGAAATATTTGAACATGAAAATTTTACACAAGGACATGAGAAAACAAACATTTTAATTTGAAACTGAATGTCACTATGATAGGTGCATGAAGAAAGAAAAATAAATTTTTGTATGATTTAGTATTTTCATGAATTCATGAGAAACAAATGTATAAGATGTACTATGAGTGTCAATATATTTAAAAAAATTAATTTAGAAGGTATTCCGCATTTTAGAGAAAAAATAAAAATAGATTTTGTTTAGTGATTTTTAAACAAAAGAACTTCTGCAATATTTTTGTGTGTTTTATTAAATACAAATTTGCTGGTATTCTATTAAAATTTTAACATGTAGCGAACTAGGAATTTTTATTCTTATCCAGGAATTTTTGCTGAAATTTTTGAATCCGCCTCTACCTTAGGGCCCTTGATCGGAATTGATGGGATGGTCCCTTGCTTGCTTCCGGAGAGTAAATTATTTTATTGTCCTCCACGTGGTCATACGCGGTTTATAACTGTTTTTTACTCTACATTTATCATTATTATTATTTTATTCCGTTTAGGATTGCAGCTTTTTCTGTTGGTCGTAGTGAGGTACGGGCTTCACCAAGCACACTCACTCTGGATGATCCAAAAATTTTCTGACTATTCTTGATGTGTTGAGCAAAATAGCTTTCTGAAGTTGTACATAAATGGTCTTACGCAATTTTAACATGCTAATACTATTGTGGAGGGAGATAGGGATGACTCCTGTAGAGGACATTACTACCGGTACTATGTAAACTCTCTCCATGTTCCATATCCTTTGTATTTCTGCCTTAAGGTCACTGTATTTCCGATATTTTTCCTGAATTGTTTTCTGAAGCTTATGTTTGGCACAGCTATGTCTATCAAACAGGTTGTCTTTGTTACTTGATCGTTTAGCACTATGTCTGGTCTGTTGTTATGAATTGTACGGTCCGTGATTATTGACCTGTCATAATATAATTTGAAGTTTGTTGATTCTAAAACGTCAGCCGGCTCATATTTGTAATAAGGTGTGCTATTTTCTATAAGACAATACTTAAAAGCGAATGCTCGGTGAATTATGTTAGCCACCTGGTTATGGCGATGTTAATAATCAGTTTGTGCCAACATATTACAAGCTGCGGTTATATGTTGAATTGTTTCAGAAGCAGTTCCACATTTCCTGCACTTATCATTTTACATATGGGAATCCTGCATTTATTATTATTATTATTATTATTATTATTATTATTTGTAGTGCTTTGAATTTAATAGTTAGTCAATTAATGAAGGTCATTATACAATATTAGCCACACAAAACAAAGTAGTCATTAAAATAAAGAATTCAACACTGATTTAAGAGAATAAAATCGCATCCGAGAAATCTGTTCAATTATTTGCTGAAGTACACGTAACGGAACATTATTCATAACACACAAACTTACAGTAAAAACAAAAATACACTGATCTTAAACGTAATTAGTGGATTCAGAATGAGGTTGGCATGATTGGCGCATTGCAGAGAGAGATC
>NNCF01129992.1:0-52778 GCA_002313205.1 Laupala kohalensis
TATATATATATATATATATATATAGGCTTACTAAGTTTTTATTTATTCCTATTTGAAAGGGGTAAAATAATGTGAATGATTATATTCCTATCCATAAATAATGCATCAACGTAATAGCAGCTTTCATAAATAATTATTGACTGAAACGATCTTATGTTCACTGACTCGATTTATGACCTATTAAAGAAACGTACAACGTTTTTTAAATACCTTTTTAATACTTTTCATATTCTGTGAAAGTTATAGTTCACTCGTTGCCCAAATTCAAAGTTATAGTTTATAGTTCCGTCGTTGCCTAAATTGAAAGTTTCCGCCTCCAAAATTCCTTTTCCTTACAGAAATGTTGTTGGATATCTGATTGCAGAATTCAATGTACATTAAACTTATTTATGTTAATTTTTTCTATTTTTTTCAAACCGGAAGTGAAGCGTGAGGTGTTAATGAAGTTGAACGAGCAGTCGAGCAATACGTCTTTATAGTCTACTAGTATTACATCACAATTCTCGAGATTGGTTGTGTTGCATCAAGTTGTTTGTGAGTTATCGGTGTAACATAATCCTTCACACACACACACATACACACGCGCGCGCACCCTCACGCGCACACACATACATACATATACATACATGTATGTAACATCACACCTCAAACCCTGATGTGTTGTTATTATTCTTTTGGTAGAAGCGGGATCCACATACTTACCAAAATCCCTATGGCAGTTTTTTTGACTGCCACCAGCTCGGTTTCCCAAGCAACCAAACTCACGTGTAATAATAATAAATAATGATTTATTACAAAATTACATGAAATCTGCATTGTTTACAGACACAAACTCCCAAAATCATCAATACATCTAATAATCGTTGATTAGACAAAAAATGCTGTAAGTGAGCATCGTTTATACTTTGTAAAATATAGTTGAAGACAACTAAATTTTAATAAACCCTCAGGTTATCGGTTCTTTCGAAAAGATAAGTTGTTTTCACCGAACAACTAACTGAAACTAGTTACGACCCTCGCACTTAGTAATGAATTCATTAATTCTCCCGCAGCAGCCTTGACAAACAATCTGGTCTCCACGACCAAAACTTAGTACAGTCACTTGTCCGTGCTGACGGATCTCTACGCTCCTTTGTAAAGAATCGCCGAGGAGATTCACGCCTCTCAATATATACTGTACCAGACTTCACGTGATCAGCGAATGACCACACCTTCGCCACCACCGTGCAGGCACTTCTGTTGCGTCTTCTCGCTTCTAGGAATGCAGAGGACGAATCGCTAGGCGCGTCACCCAGGCGCTTCGCAAACACCTGTTTAGTTCTTCTTTCATTTCTTCGTGGAATTAGTCTTTAATTTAGGAACACCTGAACCCCCCTTGAGACAACGTCGCCGACTGCATTCTTCGAATACACTGGTACATACTTTCCTTAAGATGAAAAGTGTTTATTCGAACAATACCTTTACACGGAAAACTCGTCGCACGTCCGTCTTAGCGCGGACCGGCCACTTATTGTTATATTATTAACAGCATCCTGCTTGGAAAATACAAAGAGCTATTAATATTTCGCAAGTTGCTGGCGTGTCTTGGCGCCGACGTTACAGCTCCTCCCCACTAAATCTTTCGTAGTGTCTGAGCCTTCAGTCACTGGCACGAAGAAAGTCATCACTGGTGCACTGTCACTTTGGTGATTACACTACACATCTTTACACACGCACAGCTGAAATAAATGACATAACAAAAACAAGAATGCAAGCACCCATAATACCTACTAACAACTACAAGTCTCATGACTGCATTATTTTATATCAAGTATTATAGCTACCAAATTCCCATTAAAATAATAATATAAAATAAAAATCAATTTAAATTCCTTCAACCATCACCCAGTAATACAAACTTCCAGTGGTTATTTAATCAAAAATTAGCATTAATGTGCTTCTTCCCAGCTCAATGCCAATAAAGTTGACCAGTATCAAAGTGATATCTCCATTTCAGTGTTACACATATGGTGCTCTCGATGACGTCACATTCACGATTTAAATCAGACGAAATAATAACCTTTGCCTGAACCACCGTCTCTATACGTAGTTTTAGATTAGATTCGAATTGCTTTAATCTTCTACACACGATACATAAAGGAAGATTCTTTCCTGGAACATCAACTAATTCCAAGGTTTCCACATTACTATGTCTAATAAATGCAAATAAAACATTTAACTGCTGTCTCCAACATACAGTCTTCACCAAATTATTAACATTATCATATATACATTCAATTTCAATCAAACTCGCAACTACCTCCAACTTGAAATTACGAGGCGTCTTGATTACATTTCTATCAAAAATACACAAAGGATTATTTTCCGAACTACATGTTACGTAATTATCCTTAGGAACATGTCCAAAAATATCCCCATTTCATTCGCTTGGCAAACAAATGAAAGCATACACTGAATATTAATATTCCACAAATTTAAAAGACGAGAAGAATATACAGTTTCTCTTTCACCCCGAATATTAACATTCATCACAGTATTGCTAAGACCCTACATACAGACTGACATTCTTGCATGTAGCGTAGATCAGAATAGTGAGAACAATAATTGGCAAAATCAAAATTTAATTCACTAGAACTCCTAGGATTAAATTTCATGCAGTATGCATTTGCATTAACCTCCCAAAAGCAAACAGACTGATCGAAATTAAGAGACCTAAGCTTTCTCCTAATATCTGAGAAAATATTCCGAATATCATTGTCATTGATATCTACTTTCAAACACACCCTTTTATGGTTAAGTATCGTATCTTTGCACTGATGGGTAACAGAATCCCACATCGCAAATGTACTTTCACAACCATTAATAGAAAATATTCCCGGATGAAATGACTTCCAATTGTCACAAGAAATATTTGAGCTGGAAACTATTTCCAAAATAATTTATATCAACCGCGTCATTAATAGCATCCCCATGATCAAATGAATCTAATATTTTACTAACACCCTCAGTATCAACACACTCACTTTCCGTGTTTAACTTAGTATTCGAAACTATTGTAGATTTATTTAGCACATCTACAGAACAATTTAGATTTGAGACTGGAGAGTGTTTCCTATCATCTCCTCGAAATGTATTCAATTCAGCTGAATCATTATCACAATTTGATTCAGAAGTGATATCATTATTATTAAGAATATCGAAGTTTTGTGATTCACAGATTTCGTTTAACGTCTCACAATCACGTCTTTCTTCAACTAAATCATTTACAGAAACTTCAACTTCGTTCGGCGTTAAATTCAATTCGTCATCAGATAAAATTAAATTCTTTTCAATTTTATTTTCCGCGACCGGAATGTATTTGCGTTCAGGAACCGATTCAGTGGCTTCATTACGCGCATTGCTCCGTGGCATTACAGCGTTAGTACGCTCAGTAACAACACTTGCGTCTGTGCATTTTTAAGCAGAGCGGCCGTCTTATTTCCTAATAAGTAATATCCTAACTCGCGGCGAACTACGGCGGCCTGAGTGACTACTCTAACCATTTCGCTTTTTTCCGTGGCCATTTCTAAGGAAATGTTCGCCAGGGGCAAACACACCGGTTCCACCTGTAAAAATTGCGACACCATCACCTTAGCTCCCGTACACAACGACGTGTCCACATGGTTCTCGGATATTAAGTCAATTGAGGAACCGCTATCTCTCCAGATATCCATTTCCTCTCCATTTGCTTTCCCACCCAAAATAAAAGGATTATTGACACTAGAGCCCAGCTCTCTTAAATTTTGAATAACCTCTGTAACGTTCTGAATAGCTTCCGCCTGCCCGGGTCTTTCACTCTTCTGAGGACAATTAAAGGATAAGTAGTCAGTTGCTCGACACACAAAGCACCTTTTAACGAATGCCTTTTCGAACGTGTTTTGTTTTTCCTCAATTTGCAGTAATGACTTTCTACTCGAATCAATTGACCGCCTGTCCTCATCGTTTTCGCTACGATTTTCAGTCCGCTCCTTTGGAGTTTGTTCGCGAGGTTTTCCTCCATTCGAAAAACTACGACTGTTTGACCACTTTAAGCGGTTTACGCATCTCTGATCTCAACAAATCATATTCGTCTAATTTACACGCGAATTCTTTAGACTGATTCATTTTACCCCAATTTTCAAGAAAATGCTCTTTTACATCTATATGAGTTTTTCTTTTTAATTGATCCGTGATCAATAAATCTTTAAGTTTTTTGAAGTCATCCACTTGTACTCCTTCTATCCATCCCGAAAGATATGTCGCTAAACTATATCGCACATCTTCCCAACTCTCGTTCTCTGCTTTCTTACGTGAGATGAACAACATTCTAAATTTTTCAGCTCTTAACTTAAATATTTTAAGCAAGCTATCTTTAATTTGCTCGTAATCTTGACTCTCATTCTCTTTAATTATTTGCAGTACTAGTTCCACAGGTAATAAACCCAATAAATGTGTAACCCACTGAGATTTCGCAACATTTAAGCTAATTGCTTGTCTTTCAAAAAAATTCAGTAATTCTTTCTTGGCGCCGACGTTACAATGTATTAGGTATTCATCGGATACGATGTTGCCAATTCCTCAATTGCTGCTTTGCATGTCAGGTTCCTCTGGTGACTGATAAGTCCATCTCTGGATTTACATATTCTCTGGCACGCTCTGCGTTGTGATTGGTTATTTGGAGGTGTGTCCAGTGGCTGAGATGTTGAATTTTGTCCCGGTATTGTTGCTAGTTGTTGCGTTTTTGTTCGGTTATGGTTCGTTTGTGATTGATTTCTTGCTTGTTGCATGATTTTGATGGGTTGTTTTGGTGCAGCTTGATTTGTGTGTTTGTGTTTCGTTCTCATATTCTGCCACCCTTACTTTGATTTGTACGTCGTGTCACATATTGTACATTTGTTTGTTTGTGCTTGGCTTCTTGGAGTTGGGGTTTCAGGATGTCTGAGTAATATGCGAGAGAACGTATCTTCTACCTTGTCTGGCTTCTCTAAGAAAGTCGCATAGTGGGCATTTCCAAGTGTCATATACATACATACATCCTTCCCCGTGGGACACCACCTTGACGGAGCACTGACCGTGCGGGTGGCGAGGGCCTGTGTGCTCTAATGATGCCGGGGACTATGGCGGAAGCAGTTGCATCATTGAACTGGGCGTGTGTAGGCGCGTTAAGTGAGGGTGTAACTGCTGGCAGGGTCACCCATGCCGCACAGGTCCCAGCTGAGGAGCCAGACGAAGTGTGTCCTTCAACGATCTGTCTGTCCTCGTACACCTCCTGATTCCTTACCCATTTCCTTCAGGGGTTCCCAACTGGCGAGTTCGTGGGTGGCAACCACGGGGTCCTGAGCTGTGTCAAGCATTTCTTCCACTTACTTGTGCTTGATTCTCTCTTCTTTTAATCTTCTACTGCGCCTCCCTTGGTCAACTCTTGTTCTCTTCGACCCCGACGCTATTAGGTTTCGAGGACTAGGGCGTGTCTTTCCTATTTCCTGTCTCTTTTCTCTACAACCCCAAGGTAAGGCGTAATGCGACCCGTGCCGAGGCCTGAATGATGCAGGGGGTTTTCTGCACCGCAAACGAAGCCTCTGGGATACCTGGTGACCTCCCAGAGTAATAAATCTTACCTGGACATGCGGGGCTCTGTTCAGGCGTACATCTTTTCCCTAGCTTCTCGTGGGAACACTATGGATGAATACATTAAACCTATTAAATCAAGTGGGAAGGAAAGAAGTACGGAGGACGAAATTATTGTGTCCAAGAGAGCGTTGGAGTCTCTAGGAAAAAGGATAGACGAGCTGGTGGAGTATGTTACACCTCGCAACAACTTACACAAGGAAATTAAAGAACTTGTGCGCGTCATTAAATCAGGCATTGGCGCGGTGGAGCAGGGAAGTACCTCAGTTATAACTTCTGAGAGTAGAGTGGTGAGAACTCAAACAGACGTCTTGGCCGAACAAAACCTAGTGTCGTCTGATTTGGAGTCTCTCACGAATGTGGGCCCTTCAGATGAAGTAAACCCTAGGGGTACATGATGTGGAAAGTGAATGGCAGAAGGTGAAATCAAAGAAGCGGCAACGGCGAAAACAAAAGACTGATAGGCTGGACACCCCTCAAGACTCGCAACCCCAAGATATGACACAAAGTGGGCGAGAGAGGAAGAATGAATCGAGACGGAAACGTCCAAGGTTTAGAAGACCGAATGCCCTCGTCGTTAAGGCAAGAGACGGCAAATCGTATGCCGACATCCTTCGGTGCATGAAGGATGCTCCCGAATTGAAAGATTTGGGTGCGAATGTAATGAAGATAAGGAAGAGAACCTCTGGGGAAATGCTTTGTTGCGTTGATGCTGAGTTCAAGAAGTCACAAGGTGATTACGTGCGTCAGCTCCAAGCCACTGCCGCAGAAATGCTTAAAGAAATGGCGGATGTTAGCTCCCTCATTCCTGAGATTAAGCTAGAGCTCAAGGATTTGGACGAGCTGACCACAGAAGCAGATATCTGTGAGGCCATTGAAAATCAATATGAAGGTGTCAAAACTGGGCAAGGGACGGTCAAGTCCATTCGTAAGTCTTACGGGGGAACCCAGACAGCAGTGGTAAGCCTTCCAAGGGATCTTGCCAGGAAAGTCGTCGAAATGGGTAAAATCCGCATCGGTTGGGTTGTCCGCCGTATTCGGCATCAGGTCTCCGTAACCAAGTGTTACAAATGCTGGGGTTTTGGACATTTAGCTCGGAACTGCCAGGGACCTGATAGAACCAAATTGTGCTTAAGGTGCGGCGAAGAAGGACACGTTAAGACGTGTGCCAAAACGCCGAAATGTCTCCTTTGCGAAGATAGAGAGAAAAGTAGCCACCCCACAGGCAGTGCCACATTCCCCAAGTTCAGGGAAGCTGTACAGAGGACTACCAAACGACCATTATGAGGATTATCCAACTGAACCTCAATCACTGTGAGGCCGATCAGGACCTACTGACTCAGACAGTTCGAGACCTCAACATAGACGTNCAGGACCTACTGACTCAGACAATTCGAGACCTCAACATAGACGTTGCTATACTCTGCGAACAATATAAGAACCTCGACAAACCGACATGGATATCGGATTCGACACACCGGTCTGCCATATGGGTGTGTGGCAAACGTTTTGTCCAGGATTTTATGAAAACTACGAAAACCGGATTTGTATGGGTTAAAGTTGGGGATATTTACATCTACAGCGTGTATGCCCCACCTGGCCCTAACTCTTCGTTTGCAGAGTTTAAAGCCTTGATAGACGAGCTTGAAATTGACGCGAGACATAGGAGGCCTCTAATCATTGCAGGGGATTTTAACGCTTGGGCTGTCGAATGGGGAAGCAGGATAACCAACTGCCGAGGCGAAACACTTCTGGACGTCTTCACTCCCATGAACATCGCCGCAGCTAACAGGGGGACTACTCCTACTTTTTGTAGAAATGGGAAAAGTTCCATTGTAGATGTCACGTTTATGAGTGAGTGCCTTGACAGAAAACTCCACTCATGGCGGGTAACTGAGCACTACACGCATAGTGACCATCAGGCCATTGTCTTTGAAATAGGTGAACACGCAAAGACAAATGCAAGGCGAGCTCCACATCGTAACGGTACGTGGAATGTTCGATCATTTGATCGTGATTCCTTTGCTGTTATGATGGAGGGCAACATTGAAATATCGGGCAATGCGGAAGACATGGTTGAAGAAGCAATGGCACTCATCGACAGTGCATGCACGGCCTCAATGACCAAAAACTGCCAGAGGAGTAGACAGTCACCGGTATACTGGTGGAGTGACGAAATCGCAGAACTTCGCAGAACATGCAACCGTACTAGAAGACTGGTGCAGCGTGCAAGATGGCGACCGGAATATGATCTCCGAAGTAGGCAATACAAAGAAGCCCGTGGTGCGTTAAAGAAGGCCATTAAAGTCAGTAAACGGAAAGGATGGGAAGACCTTTCCAAGGAAGTGGATAACGACCCATGGGGCAGGCCTTACAAGACGGTAATGGCCAAAGTGAAATCCCGGACTTCACTATCCCCCACCAATCCGCGGTTCCTGGAGGAGATAGTCTCAGTACTATTCCCTAAACAGGAAGATGCAGCATTCGTTCCACCTGCAATGCAAGAACCTGTCCCAGTTATCACGCAAGAAGAGCTGGTGATGGCTAGTTCTAGAATCGGGGACATGAACGCGCCTGGTCCTGACCGAATACCCAATGTTGCCCTGAAAAACGGCATCAAGACCCTACCGGATATATTCCTCGACATCTACAACTCATGTCTCTGTCAGGGGATTTTCCCACGGCGCTGGAAACGGCAGCATTTAACTCTTATCCCGAAAGGGAAAAAGCCACCCGAAGATCCTTCCTCCCATAGACCGATCTGTCTCTTGAAGGTCCTGGAGCGCATCATCTGTAATAGATTAGTTACATTTGTAGAGGACTGCCAAGGTCTGTCAGATAGGCACTATGGATTCAGGTGGGCAAGATCCACTGTAGATGCGATAGACACCATAGTTACCACCGCCCAAAATGCCATCAGAGGCAGACGGTGGAAAGGAGGAAGTAAGAAATATTGCGTTTTGGACACCTTGGATGTAAAAAATGCATTCAACTCTGCCAGGTGGAGTTGCATCCTCCAAGCACTGCATGCAATTGACGTCCCTGGGTATATTACGAAGATAATCGCAAATTATTTTGATGAGCGACATTTAGTTTATACTACGGAGGAGGGCCCCAAGATGTATAAAATCACGGGAAGTGTTCCACAAGGATCAGCCCTAGAACCAACGCTTTGGAACATAATGTACGATGCAGTGCTGAGGCTTCCACTACCAGACGGAGCGATGAGTGTGGGATATGCGAATGACGTCGCCATTGTTGTCACTGGCAAACATCTGTCAGAGGTGATTCAGATCTCAAACGACGCTATTGCTGCGATTCGCCGTTGGCTTTCCTCCGTGGGATTACAGTTAGCGGAGAGTAAATCTGAAGCTATCCTCATTACAAGCCGAAAACAGAGGGAAACCATCAGCCTGAAAGTCGGTAACTGTACGATTGCATCCCAAACATCTCAGATACTTAGGAGTCCAGATAAATGCTAGGCTGCGGTTTGATGACCACCTTTGCTTGGTTAGTGAAAAAGCGTCAAGAGTGACAACCGCATTATCGCGAATAATGCCAAACACGAGAGGCCCTAGACAAGGAAGAAGGAAGCTCTTGATGAGCGTCATTACGTCTACCCTGCTGTATGCGGCCCCGATTTGGTCTCAAGCCACGGCGATCAAGACCTATTGCCGGCACATAATCACTGTGCATAGACGAGGTGCTCTTCGAGTGGCCTGCCCTTTTCGCACGGTCTCATATGATGCTGTATGTGTAGTGGCCGGTCTGCCACCGATCGACCTGGTGGCAGAGGAACGTACCAGGATCTACCGACGAGCGCAAGCAACTTCTGATGCTAACCTAAAGATAGTTAACGAGGAGGATAAACTGGAAACAACGGAGAGATGGCAGCGCCGATGGGATGCGTCGACCTTAGGAAGATGGACCCACCGTATGATACCCAACATACGAATGTGGACCAAGAGACAACATGGGGATGTAGATTTCTACGTCACACAGCTCTTAACAGGCCACGGCTGCTTCCGATCATACCAGGAGCGCTTTAAGCTAGACGAGGATGCATCATGCCCTTCTTGCACACCAGTCGGTGAGGACGCAGAGCATGTGTTTTTCTTCTGCCCTCGTTTTGATAACGAAAGGCAAGAAATACGGAATATTCTACGACAAGAAATAAGACCAGAGGGCATAGTACATTTGATGCTTCTCTCTAAGGAGAACTGGTATGCAGTGGCCAACTACGCGTCCGGTGTTTTGAAGAAGCTCCGATATGAGGAAAGGATTCGACGTGGCATAGAATAAAATCTAGCCAATATGCCCCTCGCGAAGTAATGCTTAACGGCGGTTCCGTGGGGTGGCATGAAGAGAAATGGGAGGTGGTTTTTAGTGGGTAAAAATCCCACACACTGTGGAGTCTGTACTCGACAGCGTCTTTTGAAGATTTTCCCCTACATAAAAAAACAAAAAAAAATCATTCATACATACATATATACACACACATACATATACATACATACAAATACATACATACTTACATATACATACACACAAATACAAACATACTTACATATACATACACACAAATACAAACATACTTACATATACATACACACAAATACATACATACATACATACTACGTCGGACATCATAGTAAAAATTTGAAAATAGATTTTGCTGGAGCCAATTTGTTAAGGTATGAAGAGATCTCGACGTTTCTTCGCACGATTATAATACTTTCTTTATATACAACTGTATAATTGGAAGGTAAAATCTACTACTGTTTGGATGGGCACGTAATTTGCAGATACCAACAAACAAAAAAAGAGTGAATTGCGATCAATCCATTTAAAAATCATTGGGTTACCATTGGAATGAATGAAAAAATAATTAATAAATACATATTTTACAACAAAATCAATACATCGCGTCCAGCAGTAAGACAATTCAATTTTCATTTCGTCAGTGACGTCCTGTAAACCATCAAATCGCGACTGATCGTGTACATAGTACCATCATATATGTACAAGCCCGCGATGCAGATTCCTTGACGCGTACACTAGAACACTTCCTCGAGACGAAAACCGACACCAACCAACACGAGTCGAGCTACCTGCGAGCGAGAGTGTAACAGTGAAATGGTGTGTTACGTGAGGTTATATTAAGTATAATTTTGAATCGTATGGACACTCAGTGACAAGGAAGGATAAAAGTACATTACAAAATTTGAAAACAATCAAGTCAACAGTGTTTAAAATGGTGTCTCCTGGAGAAAGTGAAAAGGAAGGGAATGAAAAGGAAATATTACCCGGCTTCAAAACGATAGAAGAATTCACTCAGGTACATAAATAGAATATTACTTAAGCACGTTGTTCGGAAAATGTTTCGTTAGTCGTAGCCCTTTTCTTCCCTCAGAATGGCTTTAAAGCTGTAATTGATGCTACCAAGTTTTCTAACAAGTTACCGTCAGGTCACTCATGGGACTTGTACAATGCCAGGCCATCATTTCAGAAGATAATGGATAATGAAGGGAAAAAAATTCTTGAAATGTAAGGTCTTCATGAAATATAATATTCTTTACATTACATCAAATATCAATTTTGAATGAGTCTAATTTTTTTCCCCATCCAGGATGAACATGATACTTGGACATCAGGGAATTAAAGGAAACATTGTTATGAGAGACTTGGAGGAAAAATTTGATTTAGTTGTGGATTTTAATGATACTGTACTGGAACGTGTGGTGAGTAGTCTAATTAATCTTATTCCCTTTACTCTGCAAGGATTTCTTCCTGTAATTAGTAACAAAAAAATATGTTACTGCTCATTTTACATCGTTCAACTTTTATTTTACATAAATGTTAAAAGTATTAATGATAATTTTTGTTAAAGGATTTAAGTTATGATCATGTCACTGACAAATTTTTAGGGCTCTAATCTTGATGAAATTTCTGGTATTCGAAGAAATCCAGAACCTATCCTAGTAGAATCATCTGGCAGTACTACAAGAGTAGTGAGTGGAAGTTGGAATCGTAACACAACGGTGAGTTAAAATTATAAATTTAAATACTATTGCAGAATAATCTTTGTATTAATTTGTGTCTTTTTCTTCTTAGATTGCATCACCCAATGCTGTGAAAAAAGTTCCTCTTCGTTTATTGACAGCCAAGAACATTGAAAGGCCTCAAATTAAATTTAAAGATAAAATTGACAATAGCTCAAGTCCTTTCGAACCGCGTATACGAGAGAAACCAAATTCTCTGAAACCTCTTTCAATTCTGTTGGAATTATCCGAATCAGGAGAATGGTAAAGTTTTCAATAATGTTAATTTTCTTTTCATTATAGTCCATTATACTATGGTAATTCATTTTTCCTCTATACTTTAATGTTTTTGATCAGTATATACTTTGTGAGTACTTTTCATACAGTAACATACATTCTTATTATGTCAAACAGGAGATTTTTGATAGTTGTGAATATTTCTTCATTTATTATTCTGTTATTTATTAGTTTCTGGAGTCTTTCACTATTACATACATGCATTGTGAAAAATCAAAATTCTTTGGAATTTATAAAAATGTAAATACTTAAATAATATTAATGAACAAATATAATACTTTGGAGCACCCAGTGACTGTACAAGTTCAGGGGTACAGGAGTAAGAATGTTAGTGTGGATGACAAAAAAAACAACAACAACTCCGATTTGAAGAACTTAAAAGAGAAAAATATGATAGAAATAGAAATTGATTTAAACAAATCTATAAACAAAAACTGAGGTAATATGTCAAAAACTTTCAATGTATAGCAAAAATGAAATTGCATACCAATTTACCTTCCATAAAATCAGAAAATTGAAATACTTTTTAATTGAGCATCTATAATACATATATATCTTTCAATTATATTCATTTAAAATTGGTGAAATTTGAGTGATGAACTTGACTTTTATATTTGTTCTAATTTGTTGTAATGATTTGTCAGCCACACACTCCACTTACATTTTTTAACATGAACAGGTTTTGGAAGCTGTTGCTTCCATCCACAGCTTCTTCCAACTGCTGAATGAATTTTGAATTCAAATTATGTTCAAACGGAATTTCAAAGTTGAACAATCTAACAAATTTAATGAATAGATGAATGAAGTTTTTTCCAAACCATAATGCCTATCAGCATTCTGCATCAATCTTACGTTTTCATCAATTTCATATTTTTCACCCCAAAAATGTTCCTTTTTTCTGATATGTAAATTTCTTTTCGTTTCTCTAATATATTCTGACACAATCCTTGCAATGAATTTTGTAAATTCTGTTAAGAGGAGGTGTTTTACCCTTATAATTAATTAGAGATTTAATGCTAAATTTATTTTGGGGAGCCTTAGTGATATTCATGTCTTCAAAAAATTTTTGGAACTTCTGGTGCAAGCCAGGATAACAAAATTTTCAGTAAACTGTTTCCTTTTTCAGCTTTTTAAAAAATTAGTTACATTTTGTACAGTTTTTTGTTTCTGAAAGTTTTTGATATTCATATCTACCGAAGTATTTACCAACCTGAGGGCAAGACAATTTATTATGGCATGTTTGTGCTGCACGGATTAAAACCAAATTCTTTTATGTAATTATCAGTGTGGGTATCTTTTTTAAATATTCCAAATCCAAATCTTTTGCTGCAGTTAAAAATTTGTAAATTCAAAAATGGTAAAGAACTGTTGGTTTCAATTTCATAACTGAATTTTATTCTTGTATTATGTATTGTTCTATGTTCTATATTCAATCATTTGACAGCATCCTCAATATGTCTTTCTTTATAAAAAGAAATCTATCTTCATCAAATTTGGACAAATTGAAAAGTCAGCACTAGAGGCGCATTTTTAGGGTGAAGAACATAAAAATGATGAAAACGTATGATTGATGAATGTTGGTGGACATTTTCACCTGTTGGTTCGGAATGACTTTCACTAATCTATTCTAAAATACATTGTTAAGTTTCGAAGTTCTGTTTCAAAATAATTTTATTTCAAAATGCATCCACCTGTTCGCCACCAGAAGACTGTTGGATCAGCAGTCTGTTGAAGTTGAGGATAGAAGGAACAGTTTCTGAATCTAGTTGTGTTAAAAAAAGTATTTGGATCCTGTCGCCAATAAATCTTTGCAATAATTCATTGGCACTGTGAATTCACAAAGTAATTTACATCATTTCCTAATTTGTTGCTTTCATCAGTTTCAGTCATCCATATGAATATGAACTCGATTTATTTAAACCACCTGAAAGTCAACTTCAGAAAGTTGTGCCACAGCAGTTCAAAAAGATTAATGAGACCCCTTTAGTTATGGTTAAAACTGCTAAGGATGTTGAAGATATGATGGTTGACTTGAAGAAGTATTCTGAAATTGCCGTGGATTTGGAGGTTCATAGTATATTTATTGTGATAGTGATTATATGATGTAAAACTGAACCTCATTACATTTTTATATTTTTCTCTTTGTAGCACCACTCCTATCGAACATTCCAAGGGATCACATGTTTAATGCAAATTTCAACTCGTGATAAGGATTATATTATTGACACTCTAGAGTTACGTGATAAGTTGGATGTTTTAAATGAAGTGTTTACTAACCCCAAAGTTGTGAAGGTATATCTTTTCTCTGGATTTTCATTGTTTTGACAAATTGTATTATAATATATTTTTTTATGTATGTTCAAATTGTGTTATATTTTCAAGGTATTCCATGGGTCAGCCAGTGATATAGAGTGGCTCCAAAGAGATCTGAGATTGTATGTTGTTAACATGTTTGACACACATCAAGCTGCAAGAATGTTGAATTTTTCTCATTTGTCATTGGCATATCTATTAAAGCATTATTGTAATATCAGTGTGAACAAGCAATTTCAATTAGCTGATTGGAGAATGAGGTATGTTTTTTTTACATGTTTAATGAATTTTGAATTATACCATCTATCATGTGTTGTAATGTAAACAGAATGCAATCTGTGAATCTTTTCATGTGGTGAGATTGAGTCAATGCTTTCAATATTACATTTAAAACTAGATAATTGTCACCAAGTTTTTCATACCTTTTTTCCGTTTATGGAAACATCAGCTTTCTAAGTACATGAATAGCTAAAGATAATAATAGAGAGTTTAAAAAATAATATAATGCACAGAACCATGAAATTTGAACAAATTAAGTAAGATGTTTGTAATAGTTCTTCACATTTTTGTATTGACTTTTCGCAGACCACTTCCAGAAGAACTTATTAGTTATGCTCGAGAAGATACACATTACTTACTTTATGTTTATGATGTCATGAAAAATGCATTGATTGAAGTTGCTAATAATGAATATAAGTATTTATTGACTGTTTTGGAACAAAGTAAAGAATTATGTAAAAGGGTGAGTATTTGTGAATGATAGTTATGTAAGTAATTCTCTTGATATATTACAATGTTGGCTGTCCCTTTTGATACTTTAAACCTTATGAGAGGCATATTACACTGTTGGATCCCTTTTTATACTTTAAACCTTACATCTTATTTTGTATAGAAATATGAGAAACCGTTATTAACAGAAGATAGTCATTTGGAACTTTATCGAAAGAACAAAAAAATGTTTGACAATCGTCAAATGTATGCATTTCGGGAATTATTCCGTTGGAGAGATAAAACTGCAAGAGACGAAGATGAAAGCACTGGGTAATATTTTAATTACTTCTTGTTTGCAGGCTGGGATGGAATGTACTAGATTTTAAAAAATGTTTAGTTACCACAAATTAAGGAGTGATTTGTTAATGTGTGTAAATGTGTATTTTACAGATATGTCTTACCAAATCATATGTTAATGAGCATTGCAGAAGTATTACCACGTGAAATGCAAGGTATTTTGGCGTTATGTAGTCCCATCCCACCTCTCGTGAGGCAGAATGTATTAAAATTGCATCAGATAATACTTAAAGCTAGAGATCAGTCTTTGACTCGGGTAAGTTAATATGTTTATTTTAAAGTAATGTGATACTTACCTATACAGCTATAAACTTTCTTTATGGTATTTTCTATTATTTGATTTACTGTGTAATCTGCATGCATTTCTGTTTCAATTTTTCTCTCTCATCATTGATGCTTTATTCTAAGATGAAGTGTTCTTTGCAGCCAGTCATGGAAGCTGAAGCTCGAATGCGACCCATTGCCCAAACAGTATGGAATAAAATAGATTTGGATAGTCCATTATATTGTCCTCATGACATGAAATACAAACAAGATTTTCGTGAAGACTTACCTACTGTGATAAATCCATTGGGGCAGGCCTTGATAAATGAAAAGATTTCAAGTAAGCTTTTGAATTCAAACCCAAAAATATCCTTATTTGAAGATGAATTGGAGGTGAGTATTTTGTGGATGATTTGATATGCTTTATTGAAAACCCTTTTCAGGAGGCTATTATGAAAGCATTTAAAGAGACTAATTGATTTTTAAATTAAATATGAACTTATTTTCTTTGTCATCAGAATTTGAAAATTTAACTCTACGAAAGTTGTGTGGTCATGTTGTCAGGCAAAGACATTTTTTCCACAGGTGAAGATTCAATTTTATGCCAACATAAGATTTTTAAATTCATAAGTGAAATTAAGTATTATTGTAAATGATATAACCTTATGTTTGGGTGTACTGTAATTAAAATTGAAATATAGACAATAATGTTCTCTCTAATCAAAGTATATTCAAAATTTTGTAAATCTTAACTTCTTAAAAGTTCTTCTTTTCAAAATAACTTCCAAGTTCTCCCTGGCCGAGGTGGACTGATTGAGTTCTCTCAAACTGGGGAAGGCATAATTAGAGCAATCAGAGTGAAAGAAAAACCTGTATAATTTTTTTAAAATTATTTTTTCTCTAAAACAAAGGATATATAATATTAATATGGGCTTCAATTCACAACCACATGTGTATTCTATATGACAATACACTCTGATTCTTGTGTCATACCACTCAATAATGTTAAAAGACTGATGAGTGTTTCCACAAATTTCATGGTGCGTTGCGTATGTGAGAGAGTACCTTAAATGCAAGTGCTTACACATACATCAGAATTAGTCAAAGCCAGCATCCTTGTGCAACCACTCATTTAAAAATACAAATATTTAAGTGAGAATAAATAAGCTTATATAAATAAGTTTTGTTTATATTCCTGGCAAAAATTTCCAAATTGTTAAATTGTCTTGTAGTTGTATTTTTTACTTTTTTAAAACTTTTCTTATTTTTATTGTAGAACTTAAATGAGGGAGAAAGTTCCTCTTGTAGAACCCAGCGACCTTTATTTGTAAGTCCGTATGAACGGTATAGAAAAGCTCGGCCATTTATCGAAGCACAGGAGAGGGACAAAGAAGAGGAGCAAAGGAAACAGAATGAGACAGCAGCTCCGGAAAATGATCGTACTCCTCAACCCGTAAGTTTGTTTATTTTTTACTTGTGGTGATATATTTTACTTTTCAATAGCTTTTTCTATTGTGATTAACAAATAAATTCATTATTTTAATCTTATATATCAATATTACATTCATTAGTTATAGCTTCTAAAATCGATATTTTCTTTCATCAATCTAAAATTTAAATTTAACTTTTCCTCAGTGTTCAATAAAATATACTCTTCGAACCTATTTGAATCGATTTACGTGCGATGTGGAAATGAGTAAAGAATATACAAAATACTAGAATGACCTGACCTTTCCCTGACTCCTATTTTAGTAATAACTGAGACTTAATAAAGAATTGCAGGAACAAGGTTTGTAAGTTTTAAAAACATTTCACTTGATGTTGAGTCAAGATGCTTGGGAAGAGCAATAAAACCTGTCATTATTTTTCCAGCAATTTTTGTGTTAGGCTTTCAGTTTGTTCCTGCATTCCAGTATTTCTAGGTTCAATCTGATACAGCTTTTTATTTAGTATGAAATTATTTGTTAATTATAATTATTTTACTTATTATTTTCTTTACTTTCTCTGCTCTAATTGCTAGACTTTTGAACATATTAAATTTATTTTCTCTGTATTCTATTTTTACCTAACAAGCTATCTTCAGTTGAAGATTTTCTATTTTTATTTTATTGTTTTAAAGAATTTTCTCGTGTTTCATAATATGCTGTGACAGATTTTATTGTTTCACTTTGGGTTAAGACTCCATTTATAGTTCTTTTGTTTAGAAAGATGCTATTTTATTGGAACAATGATATTTATTTTAATTTGCAGGATACACCTTCCATCAAAAAATCTTCAGAGAAAGAACCCGTGGTACCATTCAACCAACAGGTAATATGTTACTTTGTTTTAAATTTTTATATCTATATCCAAGTGTGTGGTTTCTAAAAAAAATAGTATAAAAGTATTAATTTATTGTCTTTCACATGGTCATATGCAGTTTTTCTGCTTTTTTGACAGTAAATTTATTATTATTATTTATTATCATGTAGATGAAGCATTTTGTGGTTTATGTATGAATTCAGGAAGCATTCAAGGTATTACATTCGTGTTGACTGAATTCTAGTTGTCAACTATTCATGAAACTTGGAGATATTCTCCAAAGGAGTTCGAAATTATTAATTGTTCGCATTACTGATTTTTAAGTGTTTGACTTAGAAAATTGTTTTGTGAGTTTAAAAGTTGATAATAAATTTAGGTTTTCATTTGACTCAGTAGCTTTCAATAGTCAATGAAAGACTATGGTTAGATTATCTTCAGTCATGTAATATGGCTGCCATTTTTGGTAAAACAGTATTTTGTGTAGTTTTTGTTGTTATTATTTAGTTACATTTTATTAAGTGGTGCATAAGGTATGAAAAATTTCACATCATTGCGGTGGTATTTTAATTTGCTGTCTTAGTTGTTTTTTTTCTTTGCTTTGTAAAGTCTATAACTATGTCAGGATATGAAAAAAATATTAGCCCACAGTAATTTACAGTCAAGTAACTCTAAATTTTGCACTGTAATTCATCACCGCTGGGTAGGGAACTGTTCAAACTATAGTTTAAAACATTTTTGAGGTTACTTAAGCTACAGTTGCTCTGACAGATATGATATCTTAACCAATTAAACTAATCAAGAGAAAAGCAGGTTAAAAGACAACAAAGTAATAGCATTTATGATCATAATCACATAATAGTGTTAATTATACCACACTGTTTTTACTGCAAAAACTTTATTCATTTGACTGTTAATTGGTTTTTTACTCTTTAGTTTTGGAGAATAAAATAGTTAGTTGACATTTTGGTATGTATGGAAACTGTTACTTACCAATATTTTTATTATGCTTTATTTGTTACTTGAAGTTATAGAAATAACTAATGAAAATCTAAGCAGATTTTCATGTTAAGTGTGGATGCATCTTTTTGTATAAAGTAATGATTTTGAATGTGAAATGAGGTATATGTTGTTATGTTTCGTATTTTTTGCAGCCTGGTAAACGTAAGCGAGTAAAAGAGGATACTGAAGATTCAACCCCTTGCCCGAGGCCCAAACAAACAAAAATTGAGCAAAGTCCTTATCCCTCCACTTCATCTGCTACACCCGTAAAACGAAAAAATATGAGTGAAGATAGTCCCTCTCCACCCAAGAAGAAAAAGGGTAATAAAAAGAAACAATTACAAGGCAAGCAGAACAGTGACAACCAGCCCAAACAGTTTCAATCATTTGACTACAGTCAAGTTGATTTCTCCAAATTTCAAGGAGGGAGTAAGAAAGAGACTCCAAAGGAGCAAAAGAACAAAGGAAAATTTAAACCTAAGGTATGTATTTAAAGTAAAATAAGCATATGCTATTTTATATTTTGTATTAGATTTTATTTTCACACTGGGGTTTTGTGATTCAGACTGATTAGGGGAACTTTAAATTGACTCTTTCCTAACAATTTCACTCTTTCTGAGTATATCAGATAATAATATGTTAATACTTAAGAGTGAAATCCCAGTGCTAGTCATTTTTTAAATATTTTATAGAAAAGGTATGTTGTATTGAAAAAAAAAAAAGATTAAGTGAAAACTGAGGAGTGTATCATGAAACGCAATTATTGTATATCTTGCCAACTGTACCTACTGCAGTTGTGTTCCAGTCTTAACAGAATTGGCTAATACTGTATTTACCCAAATTTAGTTCCCCCTATCCCGTTTTTTTCTTTTAGAAAAATTGCCCGAAAATCCATGGGGGGNAGTCAATCAAACACTAGCCGTAACGTAACCAAACCCAATAGAAGTAACTTTTATGCAGAAAAAGAAGTTAAAATAATAAAAAATGGTGAACAAAATCATGATGGACGATCATCACTTTGATCATCAATTGATAATCAATGAAATTGAAATATAGTCTTGAAAGCCATCTTGCAAACATTTTAAATTATTTGAATGAAAAATTCCATCTATTCCAGATAAATTTTGGCATATAGGTGTAGGGAATGTAATATGTACATAAAACTAAACTCAGTTATACTGAGATTTCACTGTAATACATGTTATTAAGTAATTATCATATATAATCATTTAATATGTTTTAATTACAAATTACTCATTAAGATAATTAAGCATATTATTTTCTTGTGAATGGCACAATTTTCTTTTCATTATTTTCTCTTTGGTGTAAGACGGGTCGGCAACCTATGACCCGAGGGTCACCGAGTGACCCATTTGATAATTTCAAGTGACCCACTTTAGTTCCGAAAATAAAGTATAATATATAAAAATAAATTATAAAACATAAACATGAAACAAACGTTTTGAGAATTAAAAAAATTGAAAATAGATACTAAGAACAACAATTTAGTTAAATTACCATGGATCTTATACATGTAAGTGTTTATGTATATAAGATCCATGTCAATTACAAAGTTGCAGTAATGATAGGCGGAATACAGGCATTAAATCGAAATATGAAGATTTGTTGTCACATTCTGAAATACGATGGTTAAGTCGAGGCAAATTCTTAATAGATTTTTAGAGTGTTTTTTCAAATATTTCTTCACGAAATTGGTGAAAATGATCACGAACTCAATGATAAACAATGGTTTTTAAGACTTTTGTTCTTAACAGATATAGAGAACCATTATAATGATTTCACCGTACGACTCCAAGGAAATAACCACACAATTTTGAAAATGTATGACGAATGGAAGAGTTTTACTTCAAAATTGATATTATTTGAAACTGACATATAAACTAAAAAATTTCATTTCTTTCCCGTGTTAAAAAGGGAACATGAAAAAGAAAATATTGATGAAAGAAATCTAAATATGTTCGAAAGTTGGATTTTTGTCATTAAAAGTGAATATAAAAGTCGGTTTTAAGAAGCATGGAGAAATGCTTACATTTATAATAAAGCCTGAGGAAATAGAAGAAAATGTTTTAAATTTGCAGTATTTTCAACATCTAAAAATTGACAATTTTAGTTTAGAAATGATTGATTTAAAAATTAAACGTTATGGATGGATAAATTTAAGAAATTGCAGAGAGATTTGGAAACAGAAGATAATCATCATCTCATGATATCAACATATTGGGCATCACTTCCTACGAAGTTTTCATCTTCGAAAAAAATTAGCTTTGCCATTTTGTCCACATTCGGTTCAATTTATAAATGTGAGCAAATATTTTTATAAATGAAATTTATATTAAGCAAGAACAGGAACAGGTTAACTACCGAAAATTCAGATGCTTGTATTCGTCTTAAAACGACTAACTATAAACCAGATTTGACCTAAATTGATGTCACAAGTTCAACATCAGGGGAGCCATTGATATTGAAGAGAACGTTTATAAATAAAGTTCATTCAACTATGTTTGTAATTATTTTCTTAATAAAATATATCGTATTATTTACTAAAAGACAGTTATAATACGAAAATATCTGTGACCCAAACGTCTCTTTAATACTCATATTTTGGTTGATTTTGACCCGCGGCCAAAAAAGGTTGCTGACACCTGGTGTAAGATATAAAGTTTCTAATTAGTACAGGAGGATGATCACTTGTAACTTGTTTAATATACATTTAGAAGCCAGTTTCACCAAAATGAGTATATCCTGTATTAGTGGGTGAAACATATTTATAATGGAGTAAACAATTATAGCATTTTATTAACATCATTCTCAAGGTTAAACACATATTAAAGAGTAAATTACAGCGTTAAATTCAGTGTAATAAGAAAATTATTTGAAGAGTAGATACATTTTCAATACTTTCCCTCTTTGATATGACACACTTTTCCCTAAATAAGAAATTGAGTGAAGTATTTTTTTCCCCCTTTTATATACCGTACTTTATTAGTTCATTGATTGTGACAAGATTTAATAAATGGGGTGATATCAATGTAGATACTTCTTACATTAGTTATTTATTTATGAATAATGTAGTTTGAAAATGTCTTGTGATTGTTTCATTGTTATATCATTATTAAAATTAGTTGTTTTTATTCTGTTTTTGCAGGGAAAGAAATCCAAATTTATTGGGAAAACAAATCATAAAAGTATGACTTTTGGAATGAAGGGAAGGTAGTGTTTCCCTTGAATTTTTTCTTTTTTAAATCTCTTTGAATCTATAATTTTAGGAAAAATTGTTTGTGTATGTTATAGTTACATTTTGTACTTATATTTTCTTGTTCATTTACATATGTTTGTTTTTTTTCATTGTAAGCTATTGCATTGTCTTATGATTGATTTTGATATTGAGATTCATAAAAATTAGCTGACAGTGTATCTTCGACAGATGAGATGTTTATACATCTTATTAGCTGAAACATATTTTTTACTTTGCAAGATATGTTGTAAATAAAGTGTATTATTTGTATTTTCTAAAAAATACATATAAATTGTATGTAGTATACTAAGTTTGTGTTTGTCAATTAATATTCTAGTTAATATCCAATCCGTATGTGTCTACTACACAGTTACGGGAAGTACAGTGAAACCTCGGTAATTTGAAACTCACAGGTGTACTTGTGTATTTGGAAATATCAAATATACAAAAGTTTGAATTTCTGAGTTTTACCAATGAAAGAATTATCAATAGGAATGTGGAATACATAAAATATTCAAATCATTGAGAATTTTGAACTGAACAATTTAGAATTAATGAGGTTTTATTGTACTTACTATCCTTTCTCTTTCCAAAAAGAAAGCTGAATTGGTAATTAAAATTTTTCTGTATATCAATGATGTACATGTGTGTGAGATAAGGTATGAAGAATTTGTAACAGATTAATGACTTAACTTTTGTAAATGAAGTAATACAGAACATGTTATTAAAGCATGTGTTTTTGAAAACTGAAGAATTTAGAACAACATATGGCATCTCAATGTGGCACATCCAGTTTGGTTTGATTGAAGATAAATTGCAAATTCCTCCAAAACAGATTGTAATTCAAAATAGTGGGAATAAGTGTTTACTTATCATCAGATCCTATTCTTTGGTATTTGTGTGACGTAAAAAGGAAGATGAATAACATAAGGTCATTTGTTTTATGAACATTAAAGTAGCTTATGCTGTATGCTGAGTCTAGTATTATTACCGATAATGTAAAGATAATGAAAAATTTTCAACTGCTTTTTGTGATGTGCGATGACATTTTACTAATGTAATGAAAGTGAATTTGCCCAACATTTGTAATATAATTAGCAATAGAAGGAACTTGGGAAAAATTTAAACACAATATCCTGCACATTACATGAAGTTTCTAGGATGTTTCTTGAAACACTAATGAAAATGTAATATTGAACAGATTAGTCGTGTTATGTTGAATGAAAAGAGTAATCTATTATGTGACAGTGTGGTGAACCTTTATTAGAGGAACAGACTTTCCAGGAATATTGTGAATTTTGTTTTTCTTTTAGCTGAGCTTTTCCATTGCTATTGAATAGTAATTGTAATAGGCAGCTACAGGTATTGTCTCTCAAGATAATCCTTTACCATTTCCTGCCTTGAAAAAGATAGTGCAGTCGGTGCATGTGTATGAGATAAATTAAGATTCTTAAACAAACATCGCCTTCTGCTAACCCTTAGTCTGCTCACATTCTCACTCAGCTGACCCTATCCAGATTGCACATAGAGGCTCCTGCACTACTGGGAAATGTGTCAATTATCACATAATGGTAATCAGCTGCGAGTGGGGGGCATTGCTTCAGGGTAAAACATTCCAGAGTATAGTCATGACACTGCGGTAATACCATTACAGACATCTTGGCTACTCAATACTTTCTTATGTTATGAAGTGAAAGTTTATGAAGCACATAACTTGATTGACCCACCTTTTCCAGTTAGTTCAGGGACTTTCTCATGGGATGGACCCTATACCTTGCAGTGCCCCTAACTCGGCTCTGTCGTTTGAAAGCGCTTCTGTGTGATTAATGCGAAACCTCTGCTCCAGAAAGTTGGCAATGAACCTCACATTCCCCTAGCTGATTTCCCCGTTGCAATCAGGTAGTGGAGAAGCCCCAGATGCCAGAGTGTGTCTAAAGCCACCTGCAATCAAAGAAGACCGGTGGAATCAGTTTTCTCTGACCAATTCCTTTGCCACAAGGATCCAATTATTCAGCATTGAAGATGGCCACTATGTGATCGAAAAAACATTTTGCAATAAATAATTCAGAAGGAGGCACTGATTTATGTCACATTTTGCCATGACTATTTGTGTCTCATCCTCAATAATTTGTCACATTTTGTCAACTAGTATTAATGGATACACTTTTCAATTATCTGTAGCTACTGTTAAACAAAATTTACATTATATTTTAATGCAAAACTTTGTTTCCTATCAGAAATAATCGAAATCTGTTTTCCTTTTCCTTTTTGACACGTTTTTATGGTTTGAACTGGCAATTTCAAATTCTGTCTGGACAAATTGGTTCACTAGCGACGATATCCTGATATTTTATCTCTCAGAATTATTTGAATGACTCAAACCATTATCAGAGGAATTCTTTAGGTTATTTAGGTATTGCACAAATACGAAGAGGTGAATAACTTGAACCCTAAAGAAAATACTTTTTTCTGATTTTGGTCCTTTGTAAAGCTCAAATTAACAAATAGCAACCCAAGTTCTCTGCACCGAATGTTGAAACAAAATCAAACTAGTTTTCCTTTTATAAATATTTATTGGATATTACTTCTGGAGTTTTTTCAACCATTGATACATGATGAGAAAATATATCCAACTGTATGATGATGTAGTTTAGCCCTATCTATAATGGATCAAATTTTCTATTGTTTGCACCATATATATTTCATTTTATGACTGTAAACTTTTTGTACTCGTATATTTTAGGAACCATTGCCTTTTATCGTTGGGCCAGTGCATGTACACATGTAGCGAACGATGGGCTTAGAAAATGAGGATGCCCACAAAGCATTTCAGTTAAATCGCTTACACTAGAATCATGACAATTACATTATTGAACATACTTTCTTCCTTGAGTTGAAATCAAATCTCATAACTATTGGTAGTACCCCACCATTTTTTCTTTTATTTATCTTAGTGCTGTTTCTTCAAAGGATTGAGGTGGCAGTGTGAACTAAGGCTGAACGTTGTTCCAATGAGGTGTGTCAACAAAGAATCTTTTGCTTGCTACTAACAGAGCCATCATTATTTCCAGAAATTTATTTTTCGAATCAAAATTTGTTTCTGACATGAGATATATGTGAACTTGAAGTTCCAACAAATCACTAATGTCACATTGGGTGGAATTTCATCAACCCTATTATCAGTGGTGGCGATTGGTAATCAAAAGTGGGGGCAAAGGAAAAAAACAACAACAAGTAATATTAAAATAAGGGAACATTTATTATTATTATTTGAAGTATTCATTTAAAAGCCCAAATGAGACAAATATTGGAGAACATGTATGGTTCCATTTAAAAAATCAATATTAATATATTATATTAAAAAATCAGTAGATAAAGTATCCATACACAAAAGTAATTGTTTGTTTTTCTGTTACTATGCAAACGACTCGCATGTTTTACTTATCAGCTGATGTAGAAAAATGTATGAACAACATGAATTTTCAAGTAAAATTCGATAAGTAGGAGGGGACAGTGGCGAAACATTTTCCAGACAGGTGCCCAGCCAAAAAAATTAACTGGACCCAGCATTATTAACAAAAATATGAAAATGATTGGCAATGTTTTGAAAATTTTCAAAATAAATAAAATAAATTCTAAAAGATTAGAAATATATGATTTCCGATGAAACGCAAAAACAATTTTAGTATTTTTTTACTTGTATTCATTTTTAACAAAAGTGAACAACCATGAACTTTCATTATTTGGACAAATAAAGTAAAAGGTTTGGCAAAAGAGTCCCTTATACTCTAAAAGTACAGTTGTCTTGATAAAATAAAATTGAGAAGATATTTTAGCAGTGTATCTAAGTAAATTTGAAATAACATTTTGTTTTTCAATTCATATATTTCAAATCTCTTCTTTTGTCTTTAAACTGTTTAATGACTCCTAATGCATTTGCAAGATCGACTGCAGACTTTTTCATTACATTTCTTACATTCAAGATTTAATGTAATGAAAAACTGCTCTCGGCATTTTAGACTCTTTACCAGAACAACCAAAAATGCCACCTGCCAAGTTTTCAGGTCCTTCGGGCCCTGCCGACTCGCGGGATTACTGCATCACGGGGTCTGCGAGGGTGTACGTTACACCACTGCGAAGGTGGGGAATATATTCTACTTAGTTAATAATATAACATGCCATTACAAGAAGTATACATTTTTATACATCGATAATTGTTGAGTTGTTCATTCCGAAATGGACATCAGTAAATCAGTAGGGTTCCTATTGCTTAGGAAATTCATATATACGTACATATTGAACGTAATTCATATATAAATATTGAAAGATGAATATTACTTGAGAAAAACCCACAATTTCCCCAGTTTTTCGATATTTTGAAAATTTGTTCGAAACATTGATTCGCTATATCTCGATACGTATTTTGTTAAAAAACACGTTTAACCATTGTAAATTGTAAGAAATTTAATGCTCTTTAACTTTTATAATGGAATGTTCTCGGTTAGAACGCGTTTATGAGCTTCAAGCAAGCAACTGAAAAAAGTCCGAAAATTTCGAGTTTCTTTCGCCGACCTAAAGTTAGCACAGGGTTCTAGAATCGGAAAACTTCTAGGTAACCCCAGTTTTAAGTACAGGTGGTTGAACTAGTCATAAGATTGCCACCGAAGCAGTTATAAGTCCTGGGTAATTTGGGCTGCGCACAAGCATTCGAGTGACAAGAGTATGGGCCAGCAGCGGTTCCTTAACGTACCACTAATATTGTCATAATATTTATAGACAAACAGTGAAACAAAGCATGATTTTAAAAATATATGAAGAATCCTTCATGTTTACTGGCCTCCTAGGGGCTTCAAACAAACTCGAAACCTCATTCTGAAACATAAGAAATATTTTCAACTTATGATTACTTTAAGAACACAAAATACAAAACTTTAAACATTTTAATTCGCGCGCAATATTAACGGAAAAGTTAAAAAAAAAATAGTCGTACACTTTATAGTCTGATAAATGTAAAGGAAAAGTGTAGAGAGAAAAATATTAGTGTTAAAAAATTGATAATTTAACTGGTGCGTATGTGCGCCAGTGGCGTTTAATGGGTTAATGAGTTTTTTCGGGTCCTCATTCGCGTCAGATGGGCGAATTAGCGTTCGCACAACAGTTGTTCTCGCTCTGCTTGAATCCACAATAGTGTAAAAGGACTGCTACAACTCGAGTATGCAGAAGTTCGGTGATTGCAGTGCCGCATTACATTGAACTCTGTGAATATTCGTCGATTCGCTGGACTGTTCCATATCTACTTGGCCCATCCTGGCCCGGGTTTCTCTCGGGTTTTCCTTCGGATAATGGCGGATTCTCCATGTGTGGAGCTGTCATTAATACTTTTGTTCTGGAATTTTTACTGCACAAAACATCCAATTCATTTTGGAATAATGAATGGATAACAGTACTCATTTATTAAATACTTTCTTTTATAAATATTAAATCCGCCTCTGCCCCTTGTGCCCTTGATCAGAATTGATGGGATGGTTCCCTTGCTTGTTTCCGGAGAGTAACTTAGTTTGTCCCCCACGTGATCATACTCAGTTTGCTACTATTTCACTTCGGAAGTCATATGAGAACGTGGGGATAGGGTTCAGCATGCCAAGCTATTGTAAAAGTCTAACTGGATAACGTGGTCGATGCTTGATAATGACCACAAAGCAACTTCTCTTGAGAAAGTGCAAATTCATTTATGCTAGGATCACAATATCCTGATCTTTTTGGTCCCCCGATTTGACGGGACCCCAGCAACCTAAAAGAGCATTTTCGTTTTTACTGCTCATTTTATTGTGGTTTTCAAAGTTATAAAAGTGATGATACCATTAAAAGGAATTCCTGGCGAATATGTGATAAAGACTCGCCTTTTGAGTGATTCTGTCTTGTGTGAGATATTGGTAGAAAAGAGGAATCAGGAAAACGGAGAATGTCTGAGCAGACCAACAAGACCTGAAAGATTGTTGAGAAGTTGCAAAAGAGAAGTGAGTATCGCATAGTCTTCACCAATATACTGCAATCTAAAATGGTGATGTAAAAATAGAAAATTATTGGCGCGTACCTAGCCAGTTTAAGATTAGGCATATCGACTCCGATCAATGTTCTTCCTAAGAAAAGTGCAAGGGAAATTTTTGGGTTATGTTACTGACATTCGTCGCATATTTGTTGTTCGGAAACAGATCTATAACAGTTGACTATCAGGTCTGAAACAGGTCTATCAATTTTATCAGGATTCCGGAAAGTCTTCGATAATCGTAAGAAATTGGTATGTCTAGAGGGAATCACAATCAGGTCCTTATTGGCACTGGCGTAATTAAATGATGAACTGAGCGGAGAGTTAACGGTTAAATGGAGTGTGTTGTGTTAGTACCTATCTTCTTATATTTTTTAAATTTGATTTTTAGGCATTTCCAACCTTACTCAGTAAATTTCAGAGGGATGGTGATGATAAATGTGTGTGGTTATTCGCCACATAATACAACCTAAACTCTTAGTCTTCAAGAGTTCACGCGTTAAGTGTGAAAGTAATGATTCATTTACTTAGTTTCATCTGGGATTCAAGACATTCTATGCCCTTTACGAACGCAACTCTCAAAGCTTTTTTATTTTTTTAAATTTTCATTTGATGTTATATCAGAGGGGTAGAACTTACTACAATAGTTTTCAATAACCACTCCATTAAGTTTCGTTGGGTGTAAAATTGTGTTCTTGGAAATAATTTGAATGAAATCTATTGTTAACATTTGAAAATTCTTTAAATTGAAGTTACATTTTTTCTCTTTACAAAAATATGTACTACACTTATCCTGTCTGGTCTATTGTTTGTTAATACATGTTGATATACGTATAATCTACTTAGGGATTATCTGGAGCAGACAATCGCAATCATGATTCATTTGCTTACGATCTGATTAGAAATATTTAATCGAACACGGTCTGTTCCGTCCTGACTCGGTAAACAAATTTATCACGACTGACCCAACAGCTTGAAAGTTGTGCACTTGCACGGAAAATCATGTACACACGCAATTTTTATTATTTGTGCATTTTCATTATGCAGGACTTACACACATGAAGACGCCAACTTTAAATTTGAAAAAAAAAACTTTTTTAGTTTGAAGGGGAATGGAATATGAATGTGGTTCAATGAATTACTAATATAAAAGAAAGTTTTGCGGAAGTAAGAGATATCCGATTTTATACGTCAGACCGCAAGACAATTTTATCCGGTTTCACTGTTACCATGTTAAAACGAATTTATCTCTTGGATAATCATTTTCCTGGACCTTCACTCCTAACGATAAGAAACTTGGAATTTTATTCTTTTCTGTTGTGATAGTAAGTTCTTAGTGTTTTCTCCTCTTGGAGGATACCCACTTAAAAATTATAATACAGTGTATACCTCTTGTGATTACATTTTCTCTGTCGATTGAATGCTACTTTCAGTATATTTTGTAACTTTCAAATGTTCATTAATTGAAAAATAAATTTTGTTACTTTATGTAGAGTTTTTTCTCCTAACAGTGACAAGTCCGAGATAAGTCATCATTTAGAATCAACCAACTGATTTCACAGATTTTAGGTAAAACATAACTTGGGTATATTTTACTTCGCGAATTGCAAAAAGACGATCCTCTGCGATGCGTCTTTTATGGTAGCCTTATTTAAATAAATGTAAATTACTCCCTTACACAAACACAGTGCATACGATAATCATGGAGAGGCTCATTTGTTCAGATCATCGTTTGTAGTAGTTTAGAAGAATTTACTACATTCCTCAATGGTCATCTATCATGAATAAATTTCGCTCTATCCTCCTGGTCTTGACGAGATTGACGTGGGATAGCGGGAACGACTCCTAAAAATATATGATAGTTCGGTCACTACCTATCTTCTCCTTAAATTTTTGATGGTACTGAATCTGAAGTAATTTTTTGGATAAAATAAAGGATACGTTCTTCGTGGCGACGCCAGTGCTGTGATTGTCAGCTAAATCCCTCCTGTTGATAGTTTAATTGCCAGGCTAACTGCCATGCTCTAATTTTTGGGATCGTTTAAAATAGTTTGTCTTGTGGGTTGGAGCCACAATACAATTCATTTCTCACTGTTAAACAGAAGTGACATTGGTTCTACTTTGTTGTGTAGCCATGTTTAATTAGACACGAGCGTAACATTTTAAGTTGAGTTAGGGTATGAGTAAAAATCATTATTATTCAATGTTGGAATTGCTTATTTACTTGTGAATGTGACGCGCACCTTGCTCTCAGTGCGAACGATGGTTTTAAAATATTTTTATATTATATTTTAAGGGTTAAAACTAGTTGAAAACACAATTTGTTTTAACAGAGTGTATGACGAAAGTCCAGAGCTAAAAACTTGATTTGAGGATGTCAAAATATTTTTCACCAAGAAGCAGGATGGCATTGAATATTAATATTAAAATAAATTGTGGACTATATTTAATTTACAACTACTTTTACGTAAAAAAATCACTATTTTCTCTCCTAAAAAGTAGTTCTGGAACGCGTGCTCCCCCGGTTCTCGTTTATCCCAAACGACGAAAAAAAGTTCTGTCACCTGTGTTCTATTGTAAGGCTACATTATGTCGCATTTATTCCAGCTTAGTTATCTGATGGGAAGTATAATCTGTTTATGTGTTGCTTCTGTCGATCTACGTATTTTCTTTGATCATTCTAGAGTATACAGTAGTGTCAATGTGAATGGATTGAGGGAGTGATTGAAATAGTGAGTGAATTCATCTTCAATAGATGTAAACCGTTCTATTAAGCGTCTTTCAATGCGACAAGAACCAATGGTCTCACAATATTCTTCATAGATAACTCTCAAATGAGGAGCGACTACTCTCTAATCAATGAACTTGACTGACGCTGAAAATGTTTGCTATTTAATTACGTTTAGTAGATAGCGTTGGGGACAAATATGACGACGTCCTATCTGCATTTTCCTATCTTTGTTTAATTTGCTTTTCCGTTTCATGGCGCGTGAATGGAGTAAGTCTTCGCACGGGGCCAATAGAACAAATATGTCTTCTTCACTCGTATGGAGATAAGTAGGAAGGACACATGTGCTGTGCTGGGGTGGTTAGTTGGGAAACTCGAGGTTGTTAGGTCCGACTTCGACATAGAGAGGTAAGATGTCACAATTTGTTGAGAATATATGAGAGCTGTTCCAAATGTATAGAATTTTAATAAACTTTTACAGATCATATTATTATTAAATTTAATGTTCCAACAAATTTAGAAATGAAAATAATGAGTATTAACATGAAACTTCGTGTTTCAAGAATCTTAAATAAGGTTGAAATTGTATTAAATTTGAAACGTTTAGTGGTCGCAGTACTACAATCCTATTGCTAAGGGATAGATCTGATAGAGATCTTAAGTGATTCAAAACAGAGTGAGGTCGAAGGACCATAAAAGGTAATGAAAGGTCACGTGAGCCGGTTTTCGCGACGCAAATAAACTACAAGTGCCTTTCGAACACTTTCACTAACTGAACAAGATATAGCTTTTAAAAATTTCAGTCCTTTGAAATTTTCACTACCATGTAATTTAATTTTACTGCACGAAATTGAAATGTGAATGAATTTATTGTTGTTGTTTTTTCCCTCCTTGTCCCGTATTACCCCAGTTTCCCATATTTCTATTAGAAGAATATTTGTTTTCTTGCTTGCTTCTGGGGAGTAAATTAACTTATTGTTCTCCACGTAGTCATATACAATCATTAGTAACGTCTTTCGCCTTGAATTATTTTTTTATTTAAATTCATTACAACTCCAGTTCTCAAGAAGTCGTGCTGAATGATTTTTCTGAGAATATGCTTTAGTGAAGTCGAGGATATAATTTTGCCTGAACAAATGATGAACATAACCTTATGAAAAAATAAAGTAAGATTCTTCTCAGCAGGCACCGCCATGGTCATGCGCTGGCTGCTTTGGACGCTGGGGGTTGGTATGTTTTCGGTGACTTGTCGCGGGTCGCTCCGACCTCCTGAACAGCTCTCACAGCCATCGGTCCCTCCTCCCACCGACCCTCAACCCCACGAGCGAATAGACCTCCGAGGCAAGCGTCTCGTGGTCGTTATGACTGACGCCTTCACTGCACGCCTTGGGGACAACACATCCGGTTGGCAGCACTTTCGATACAGGGATGGAAAAGTGTTTGACGCTTTCCAAAAGGTAATTTTTGAATAACAATTCTTCTTCTACACAACCTTTCCTCGCCCTGACGCGGGATCGGCTTATGATTGGTGATGTGCTCAGACATGGCTGACTCCAACGTTTTATTAAACAGAGTAATAGAGAATTTCATTTACACGAAGAAGGAAATAAAGGATGAAACTACATTCACTCGCCAATTTACGTTAGTTTTTATACGATGCTAATGAGTTCAATGCTAGTGGCAGTCGAAACATTATATGTGGTGTGATAGATGTACTATGAAACAATAAATGTATTAACTGTGAAAAAGGAAGTGTCACACGTACAGAAAGTATATCCTACTTGGTGTCACTTGAACTCAATGTAGTTGTGATATTAGTAATCTGGGGGCAACAAGTAAATCACAATATTAACTTTGAATCAACTTCCATTTTATGTTAGCTATGTATTAAAAGATAAGCCATTAAATATAATTTAAAGTCAACAAAAATATAAAAAAATAATCAATCATCGATACAATCTAGTTAAGGAAAAAATCGTGCTTAGATGTATTAAGAGATTAGCTTTTACTATTAGTATGTGCCGCATTTTTGTTGTATTAGGAATTTTTCATAGTGAAAAAAAAAAATACGCATAGGATCTACAACTGTTTGAAATCCTTACCGTGAAAGACTGTCAAATTTTGGAATCATGGATCTAATTGTTAGTTTTTTGAATCTTTACGCTTCTCTTTCTGAATCTTTCTGTGATGAGAAGTCGTGAGGTTTTCCTCTTCAGACAGTGACAGTCGCTTGTGAGACACCGACCACGAGACTTGCAGTAGTACAAAATATACTATTTTCTGAAGCTAATGTGATTGTGATCGTTTATAAATAGGATATCTCCTGTCATCAGCTTAGAAACTACGATTCCAAGAAGGTCAGTTATTGGAAGATTGTCTTTTTATTACATTCTCTTCTTTCAGTGCCGTTTACTTTTTTGAGAAGTTGCATTAACATTTGGACGCACGTTCTCCGATTGTTTGATTTATTTTTAAAACTTTTCGTGAATATAACTAATACGTGGAATATTTGAAAAATTTCTTTGCAAGCAGTTTTTATGGAAATGTTTCTGTCAAGTTTCCGTTTTGCATGAATATTATATTCCGTCCTTTCTTTGTTTTGTCGGTGCAATTGTAATTGGACGTATTTCGAATTCTGAGTTTATATTATCCTTCTGTTTAAAAGTACAAATTCACACCTTTGCTTGGCGTATAGTTAATAATAAATGTTATATCACAGAAAAACCTTTTATTTATGTACAGTTTTAGATGCTAAAAAATTGATAAATTACTTGCCATTTATCAGTGGTGTGTGTCAAGGGCAGAGAGATGTTGCCGGAAAGTTATCTAATTAGTATCGCAATTATTTTTAATACAGTAAAACAAGAGAGCTTTTGTAGTTAATAGTTGTGATAATTACTCTTGACATTCAAAAAACATACATCAAAACATATGCACAAGGAAATTCAATATATCTAGTATTCATTTATATTTTTTAAATTTTAATTCGAGCATGAATAGAAATGTACGTAACCTACGCTGCTCTTGAGATAGTATTAATGTCCAGTTGTTATTGAACTTAAATTTCTAAGGTACTCATGTTATTTTTTGAGAATTTTTATTCGAAATATATCAAATTTTTTTATTTAATTGACTTTCATAAAATTATCGCGCCCGACTTCAGAATAGAACCGAGCGGGTTCTATCGTCTTCTTGGATGAATTGGTTCTGATTTTTCACTACCTCTAACGAATACTGGTTTGATATATTTAGATCTTCAGATTCCCTCGTATTATTTATATTTTAATCATATTCCTTATTCACATTCATAATCATATATTTCACATATTCATAATCATATATTTATATTATTTATTCATTATCTTTATTCCCGCGAAAACGTGGCTTGGTGGAGGAGAATGCTTCGTGGTCTGAACTTTGCAACATCAAAATAAAGCTAAAAACAGTTACTGTGCGAATACTGTAAATATCTGATAATGAGTACTATTCTTGGTGACCTCGTGTAAAAGAGCAATTCAAATGTTTTGCTTAGTTGACGGGATTCATCCCTGAGGTGGTGCCTCCTGCGGGGTGTAACTTCAAGAATTCCTCGTGCAATCCAACCCTTGACGTGCTCAGAGGAATCGCTGATCTCACCTTCAATACAGATTATGTCGATCCGAAGGTAAATGTCCATAGATGTATTGACGTATTTTGTTGAATTTTGTTTTCTGCTTGTATCAAATTTGACTTTTGGATATTTGTTAATATTTCGACGAGACGGTATGAGAGTATACCTCCAAATATGAACAGCGGTAGTGTAGCTGTGAGTGGGACGCGGGTTCGATGGCCTGCTCGACCTAACTCAGGTTTTCATTTGGNTAGTGTAGCTGTGAGTGGGACGCGGGTTCGATGGCCTGCTCGACCTAACTCAGGTTTTCATTTGGGGTTTCCCTCATCTTCTCCAGACTTATGTCCCTTCGATACCTTACGTTCACTCCATTATTTTTTCACTTTCTTCTCAGAAATCATGGTTAGATGTCAGACAACCCATCACGTTTCCCGGAAAACCACCATGATGCGATTCCGTTGTAATAAGACATAATAATAAATTGAACGTTCATTGCAGATCTATTAAAATTTTAAATTCCACTCTAGTTAAAAATAGTAGAAGGCGAGTATCTAATAATGGTAGAAGGATTTAATTTCCAAACATTTCACAAGAAAAAAGGAAATAAATTTAATGAAAGGTCGGCAATGTACAAAACGTTTTTTTTCTTGTAAAATTTGTTGTAAATAGACTGTAAGTGGCGTTTAATGGTTTGCATAAATGATAAACTGTTCGAAATGTATATTATAAAGATACAATTATGCCTCATCAATGCTACACCTCATTTCACTGCATATTCACCCCCCTCCCCCCGTAACAGTTTCTAGCCGGGGACTGGTGGTTGGCTACGCCCATGGAGGTGGATTGGAGTCCGGCGGTGCATTTCGGCCATACATCCGCGGTGACGGCGAGCACAGTGGGGCAGTCTGCGCTTTCTACGTTGGCGGAAGGAGTGGAGGCGGCGTCTGTGGTTGCGCTGCTGGCTGCGGTGGTTTTGGGGGCGGTTGTATGGCAAGTTGCATTACCTCCGCCTCGACCCTCACTCCCGGCTGCAGTGTGCAAGGTGAGGTGAACTGCTTTTAGGTGGTAACATCCTAATATATCTTATTCCTAGGAGGTAGATTAGTATTCATAGGAGGTGAGTTTCTCTTTTTACTTTGCAACATTTTCCATTTTTTAATTTTATAAATCTACTTTTCTTTTCTTTTTATTGAGTCATCGACCTATGATGACATCTTTATCTCTANAGTCTCGACCTATGATGACATCTTTATCTCTAACTCGGTCAGTATGTGGTCTATTTATTTTCAAGTAAATGTCTTCGTGTTTCACACTTTTCATTACTTTCCTCTTTTCAAATCTGTACCCGTTTTCGGCTCTTAGATACATCACTTGCCCCATCAAAACTTTGGTGTCCCCGAGAAGCAACTTTTAGTTCCTAAATTTTATAAGCCTAAAAACACACAAATATACAATTTCTTTTATAATTTATGTTGACATACAAATCAAATTCGAATCTTTGTAAGTTCATAAGTCACATGCTAGGCGGTGTATTTAAGCCTTTTCGAGTGCTGGAAGCTATTAAATTGTACATAAGTAAACAAGTATTAGTTTAACCTATATTTTTTACTGTTGAACGTCTTTCCTACGTTTGTGTGGATAATGCAATTTATATAAACAGTGAGGAACTGTAAACAAACGTGGATTTTGGAATTTGTTATGGATCAAGCTGTTTCCTAGTAAATACAGCACGTGAATGGTAAGGGCTTTCCGCCAAGGTGAGTGGGATGTAGCTAGAAGTCTAAAGTTAATTGTAACGACAACTTTACTAGCAATTTGATACATATTGATATTTTTTCTTCTTTAACTGTTCGTACGAAGTAGTCTTAATACGTACTTTTTATATTTTGGCACTACTCGCCCCGTTAATCCATTCGCTTTCCGTTCTCTACTCAGCCAGCGACCATATTATTACTTAAGGTCTCGCCTGGATACGTTGAAGAGGAAAAGTGATATTTATCTGTTGGATCACTTAATGGAGGCGATTTTTCCGTATTTCGAAAAGAAGACAAGTTATTTAGTTAAATTCGAATAAACACGACTGCTTTAAGACTTCAAAATATGCTAATCCAAAATGGCGTCCTAAAATTCCGTAATGAACATCTTGGAGTACACCTCGGGAATCTCCGCGTTCGGGGATTTAATTTGAATGTTTTGGACGTTGGATCTTAGATGAAGTATTGTGTGCTTATATTATGTTTTAATGTTATTAATGTAGGCTTCATTGATGTAAATTTTGACGTAAATTTCATTATTTTTTGCTTTGAGTTAAGTTTTACTATTCAATATTTTAACCCCGATGTTCAATAACTGTCAATGACCTTCGGAATTTTATGAATCAGAGTTCTTCAGTGTGAAAATGACGAAATTACAGTCCAGTGGTATAATTGAACTATTCTTACATTTCATTCTCATAAATATTTTTATGTGATATAATGGTGTAGTGAGTGTTTGTACAGTTTCTTCGAATTAATATTTGTGCATGATGTGAGTTGTGTTCCCATTAAAAATAGACTTTAGGAGTACATTTGGAATCCTTACCGTCCAGAAAACAAAATTCATCCGTCATTAGCACCTGCACTTGCATCAATCCTTGAAGAAAAAAAAAGTGCTTTAATTCTTTGAGTACTTCTTACACCGAAGTCACAACTCTTCCTTGATAGTCACATTTATCAATATGCGTATCGGTTGAACTGAAGTTAAGACTGAAAAGGTGTTCGAGATGATGGATGTTTCCATAAAAACTCAATATACTCTTAGAGGTGGTGGTGTTGATGTACAATACTGATTACTCTTATGTTTTGTAGTTAATTAGGATACGTCAACTTGTTATCTCTTTATCTAAACACGTATACTCAGTAAACTATGAGCCGTCATTTGACGAAAACAGATCATAAAAGATGTTTGAATGAAGGTTTGAATGCGGAATGTAAAATGGATGTCTTTATCCTCATCCTATAAAATTTATCTTTCGTTAAATTCACATATAATTATTAAAAATACGTGTCCCAAACGTTTTAATAATTATTTGTGAATTTAGTGTTTAGTTGGTAAATGTTAAATTTAAAATCGTTGTGAAATAAAGCAATCTACAATGAGTAAGTAGCAATGGAAAGAAATAATTCAACTCGTACTTTTTAAACTCTTAATAAACGAAAAATTGGTACCGTAGGGAACCCGTTAAATTCAACGCCAAAAAAATATTTCTACTTTTTTATTAATTCTGACAAGAATTACTTTCTAAAGGTTAATTGTGGAGATATTTGCTGTGAGAAGTAGTAGGGTCAAGCGGGGTAATTGTAAACAACTGATCTGAGCGCCACTGTGGAAGTGAGAAAAACTAAAAGATAGTCAAAACTAAAAGTCGAACTTTGAAAATGAGATATAACAATTCCGCTTTTATGAACCTAACTGTTGATGAAATACAACCTCATGAAAACAGACTAATCCAGAAAATTGTAATTAGAAGTTACTATAACAAACCACCACAGGAGGACTTTCGGCGACTTGTTAGTTGAATTTTATTCCTTCCCACTCATACGGTTCCTCGCTGCCACCAACCCTCTCTCAAGAGATTTAAACACAAAATAGCTCGATTAACAAAATTGAAATTTAATCAGTAAAAGTGAATGTGAAGATGAGAGGAAAATACAAAATATGACTGGTCTGGAAGAATAACAATATTGTAGAGGAAAGGAAATTAATGAATTACCAAAGTCAACATACAATGGATTTTACAGATTTCCTCACAAAAACAAACATGAATTTCATCTGATAACCCAGTGTTCGTTCAGATTGAACTTACACCTTATCGCTCGAAGCGATCTCCTCGGGGTGACCGCAGCCACCAAAACACGGGCCCTTTCCACAGGAAACTCGTTTCCCGGCGCCATGACTCGCCTCCTCCTCGAAGCGAACCTGGTCCCTTCTTATCTGACGATAAGGTCACAAGGACCCCGAGTTGCTGCTCACAACCCGTCTAGGCCAAGTCACCGACTGGTCTCTATAATGAGAATACTCATTTGGAATATCTCACTGCGAAATACCTCCGTATCTCTCTCGATCTCCTTCATCGGGCATGGATTCACCCCTCTGCCAAATGTGAATCTTCGAGCCGCAAGATTCTTCGCCTTAAGTAGCTCCCTTAGGACCACGTGACGAGAGAGGGAGAAGCAAGTGAGGGGCAAAATGTGTGAGTTAAACAAAGGCACAGCCTCTGGACAGTTTTAAAATATCACTAATACACCTTCTCCAAGCACTCCTTCGTCCCCTTGCAGCTGGCAGCAACCAGCAACGGCTCGTGCGAAGGGTAATTTTCCATGTATATCGTCTCATCCTGAGCAGGAAAATATCACTCCAAATTGTCTATCCTGTGTTAAATGAAATATTCATTTCGTAGTTTCAGAATATCTGGTCCTGTAGGCGACGCTGTTACAGTTACTGCAGCGCTTGTAGTACAACAGTGGGCAAATTATTGAAAAGTTTGTTATTTTTGTTATTTATTCTTGTTAGTATTATTTTATGGTAACAGAAAGTCATTGATATAATTAAGAAGAATTTGGTGACCACACAGTTCTATGTTTACATTTACCCACGTTTTCTAGAGCTGAGATAAGAAACGTAGATATTTGCTATTAGTTTTGTTAAGTTATCTCGTAAAGTCCATGAGGGTTTCAGAAATTAACATGCTCTTAATCACATTTAGTACGCTTCAATTCTATTCTATTCATTTTTACTTAATTTTTTCGAGGTGTAAGTGAGGTTTGCTCATAAATGGTTGTTCATAAAACATGCTGAAGCTTTCTGGCAAAGTAAACGTTCGTGAAATAAATTGCCTTTAACTCCTCTTACTCTTATGTGTTTTGGTTTGATATTTTTAAGCATAAAGTTCAATATAATTACAATTAGTATTAATATATGGTTGGTGTAAAGGGTTTATCCAGTAAAATAACAAATAAATTGTGTAATAAAATAAAATTAGTCCGTTCTGGTATAAAATTAGGTCGTTCTGATCAATGAAACTATCAGACTGTTTTACGATGTTGTATCAAAGAACACAAGTAAAATGGGAATAATGTGTAAATGTATATATCAAATAGTAATAAATGTAAACACGGTATTAGAAGTGGCAAATACAATTTAAAATCCTTACAACTACTATGATATGTGCTCACACTGTCTATCATTCCATACTTTTCATTAGAAGAGAGTCCGTTGTTTACAATTACCCCGTTATATCATGGGTCTCATTGTAAAAACGCGGGGTAACGGTAAGCAGATGAATAAGTGTGGGTAATACAGACTTGGTATATTCTTTACTGTAGATTTATAAGGTAGAGTAACCCACTATACCGGGTGTTTCAAATTGAATATCGTGGTTTTAAGGTTTTGTAGTATTTATTACATTTAACTTACAATTTTAAATAATACATCAAATGAAAGAACAACTCAAACAGGTTTTCCTACAAGTGTTCAATGTGAGCACCACTCGTCACACGGTACACATCCAGTCGATAGGAGAGTTCTTCCCAAACCTTGATCAGTGTGTCTGGAGTAATTGTTGCAACAACTGCTTCAATCCTGTTTCTTAAGTCGGGTAGGTCACCTGGTAGCGGAGACACATACACATGATCGTAGTTGGTGTATCGAACCTAAATTTGATATTTTTCTAACCAGTCAGTATATCTACAGAAAGTATGTGAAGTTTACTTTAGTACCATAAGTTTGTTACGGGTTATATTTCTGCATTTCAATTTCATCATTCCATAAATTCCATTTTAATTATTTGAAAAAAATTACTGTTTTTCCAAAGCCCCCTCCACCAAAAATGTTTTGTTTATAACTGCAGATGTGTTAACTCTTTTAAGTATAAAAATTAATCATGTATATATATATATATATATANAATTTCAAAATCCACCATATTAATCTCATCACAAAAAGATAAATAAATAAAAAGTAAAAACTATTCTACATTGTGCTTCCACTATAACACATCGTTATACTTAGCCCACCATACAAGAAATGAGAAATGTAGAGTAGAATATATCTGATTTACAATGGACTCTGTGAATGGTATATCACAGGGATGTGAATATTAATACCGATTTGAGAGAACTGATAGTCATATTCTAGCCGTATTCCAAAGAGTTTCTAGTCTGTCTAAATTGACTTTTTTTAATACGTTTACAATCACATTTTGAAGTATGAAGATAATTTTGTTTTCTTTGGTAGTATGCTTAATCTTAAACTGAATGGATTAGAATTTCGTGTATTTTCGTCCGTGAATGATCGTAGAAAAATCAATATATTGGCTAAGGTTGTGCAAGGCTGGAAGGTTCACCACGTGCTTGATAAAAACATGTATGATGTACCAAAAGAGAGTACTGTTACATTTATCTCATTATTTCTGGAATATTTGTCAATTTATCATTTTGGAATATGAAATTTAAAAAATTGCAACATTCAAGACATGTTGTCGTAGTATGTTATATTTTCTTGTCATAATGTGATGTATAATATAGTTTAATTAAACTTTGTTGTATCTTATACTTGTTTGTTGAGCATAGATAATTAAAAAATGTTATAAAACTTTTTTAAATTCGATTTAAGAGATACAAAATTCAAAAGAAGGTCTTCCTCAAAATTAACATTATGTTTTGTATGAACCGTAGTTTGAAATCGTATGAATGCTATTTTGAATGAAGCTTGATTGCGATAGAACCCTTTCTCCATGCAACTAATTATGTCCATGCTTACTTTTGGACTTAAGAAGTGCTTGCAAAAATAAAAGAAATCAATACGAAGAACAAACAAAGTTTTGTCAGGACTTGCGCAAAAATTTAATGCGACTTAATGTAGCCCAGTGTTTTCATTATGGCTGATTACTAACTCGAAGTTTAAAACTGTTACTTCCCGGAACCTTGAAGGTCTACTGTTAAAGTTTGGTGTGTAGATTTAAGATTTTTCCAGGAAGGGAAGGGAAAATTTACGAGTTTTCGGTCCACACGTGTCTAACTTAAGTTATTTTTAATTTATTTCAAATGTTCAAAATTTGAGCATGTCAATAATAAATAATAATAAATAATAAATTTATTGTCAAAAAAAAACAGTACAAACTGCGTATGACTACGTGGAGGACAATAAACTAATTTACTCTCCGGAAGCAAGCTAGGGACCATCCCATCAATTCCAATCAAGGGCCCTAAGACAGAGGCGGATTCAAAAATTTCAGCAAAAATTCCTAGATAGGATGAAAAAAATCATAGATAATATGAATGCGGGATACTATTTCACTTATGTTGCGTTTAAAAAATCCCTTAATTCTGTTAAAATCAATGGATGTATGGAGCAATATTCCTATCTCTTACCCTCCCACCTAAAATCCAGTCTATATGAGAATCCCATCAATTTATATGGAAACAGGCTTTCTTTTTTATCCAATTTCATTTTCATGAACGATTTTAGCGTTTACGCGTGAGTACCTGTGCAATGACGAAGCAGCGTGTCTGTACAGGTCCTGGCATTCATGGTATCTGTACCCACACCCATCTCACAACCGATTTCATCGACCACAGCCCGATTGCTGGTCATCGCGTGTTCCCTGTTCAGCATCGTCTTCGTCTGTATCTTCCAGGTATTTTTAATGTTCCAGATTTATTCAGTTATTTTACAGGTATATTTTGTTATTTATTTAGGCATGACGTTTAAGATTCCTTGGCATTAGTATCTACTTTAATGCGACACTTGAAACTGCTCAAAATATATTTGTGTTTCGATGTATTGAAGATCGCCAAGTTATATGTACCTAAACATTTACTTACTAGATCGTATTATTAACAAGTATCGAATCTTTCGATGCTGAAAGTTTCGAATAAATCGTTTTCCACTATTAATACAATTGTGATGGAACATTAGAGTTTTTACAAGAAGAAGTAAACTATTTCGACAACGTTTGGTTACACAAGCATTACTATGATGACATTTTGAAGATTTGTATTTGCTTTGAAATTTTAGTGGTCTCCCTCGAGTTTTTTTATAACAAAAAATCAGTAGTATTTCTGGGAGGACCAGTGATGTTATGATGTTCGCCTACTGTTTCTGGAGAAAAAGTGGTTCAAACTTCGGCTGATTTTAGTGAAACTTGTCGTGATGACAAAGTGAGCTGCAATAAGTTTTCTCATGCTTCATTATTTCCTGTTATTTCCTTTTCTTATTAAAAAAAGAAAGAAAGAAAGTTAAATTTTTCAAAAAATTAAGCAATAATCGTACGTATAAAAGTACGTTTTACGTAAAAATATGTACATAATAGCTACAGCTACGTAATTTTTGTTTCGCGCCGTAAACTTTGAACACCATAATAGTAGCTCCCTCAACCAAACTAAAAAAAAACCTTTACCTGGAAGTATGTATCCTGGAATATAAATATATTTGTCAATACAAACAAAAAATTAATAGTGAAACTTGTTAAAAAATATGTTAAAAGGCGGGTTTTTGGACTAGAGATTAAATTCAATCCAGATTAGTTTCTTTTGTGAGGTTAACATGCTTGTATTAAAAACAATTTTGGATTAAGTTACGTAATATATTTTAAATAAAGTTCTTGCTAAATTCATTTCGGTGAGCGGAAAATCAGTTACCTTACAATTGGCGACACCGGCACATGCAAGTGGTGGCGCGTGCACCTTATCTTACCTGCGTGACGTTTTAGTATATGAATGAAACGAGTGATACAAAACTAAATAATATACTAAATTTTTAGTCTCCAAGTTATAAAAGAAAGTGGAACTGAGAATACTCAGTTCTGTTGTTTGAAAGGTTTTGAAAAACATGATGGCTTGTCCAGTGCTCCTGTTACTTGAAAAAATTCTCCTCGTGTCCCAACTGTAATGCCGCTCTTGCATTCATTTCACTACTTCGCACTAGCTTCGGTTTCCGGAAACCCCCAGAAGTCGATGTGTGACATGGAAATCGGCTCTGGTACACCACCATATTTTTTAACACGAGTAAATTACCTATGATCACTATTATGAAAAATAAAATCACAAAATGAACCAACAAGATTGGCAAAGAAGAAATTAGTTTGTACACTATCATTTGAAAGAGAAGCAAATGTTGCGTATAATGATATTCTAACGAATTTCAAATCTAATCCCATGATAAATAACTACAATGTTTCTCTTTTACAGGGGGTACTCGTCGAAAGCATGACCAATATCCGCAACGAGCGCCAAATCGAGACTTTGCAAGAGCTTGATGAAAGCAAATACGCAATAATAGCCTCGTCCCCATTTTACGCCCGCGCTGTTCGTGGGTCCAATTCTGTTCTCTTGAATCGCCTCAACGCGAAACTTCAACTACGTCTTCAATATTTAGAGGATGAAGTCGGTCTGTTGGATTGGCTCTCCGACACCCGAGGTGCGGCAGTCCTTATAACGCACATCGCTTTTCAGATATTGGCGCCGATCACGAAAAGAGGTCCTTCCAGTTTCCATGAGCTTTACGAGCACCCTTCGATGTACTTCCAGGCTTATCCGTCTCGAATCGATTCTCCGTACGCTGAACGATTAAGAGAAGTCACTGGATGGTTGTTGGAATCCGGACTCATCAAACTGTGGTATGAAGAGTCAATAAAAGGTTTCGTCGATGATTTTCGACAATTGAGAAGCAGAGACAGGATTGAGGAAGATGACGGCGCGATCGAATTGACTAAGTCTAAGACAACACACATAGAAGATTTTGTGTCCATTTTTGTTCTGGTAGCATATAGTTATGGACTAGCTACGATGATTTTGCTACTGGAAGTTGCAATTTCGAGGCGATGGTTAAAGAAGATACAACGAGTGTTTCTACTCTATTTGAGACGGTGGCGTAAGCAAGATTTTAAATTGGGAGGAGCGAAATTGCAAAAAAAGCGCCATATATACAGATAAAAGTGAAATAATGTATATAATTAAAATTTATTTAACATTTATTATAAAATAACTTTTTTAATTGACAGATTTGACGTCATTACAATGTCATTAACGATGGTTTCATGCCGACGAAGTAATCAATTATTTCCATAATTCACCTCAGAATCAAACTGCTTTTTAAATGGAGAGGATCGTTGAAGCCGACAACTTTCANAAACTGCTTTTTAAATGGAGAGGATCGTTGAAGCCGACAACTTTCATTTATTCACAGTAAAACGAAGCTTTGATTTGACTAGTTTTTGGCGACAGAGTGATCTAATCTTGGAAGATTCGAATGTGTACAAGTAAATCATTAATAATCATGAATTTTAACACGTTGTTGGTTATAATGTTATGCATGATCTATTTTTTTGTTGCACATTTCCTAATTAATGTACTGGAATGAATCGGATTCTTCGAAGAATCTCAACTGTACTTTTGGGATAATCTACCTACAATTTTTACAATCCTTCTGTTGAATCCACTCAGTGAATGATGAATTCTTGAGAATGAAGAAAACATACCTTCTAGACAAAGCATTATTATCTAAATTTAAACTTTTAGGGTCCGAAGCGTTAAACCGGATTTTAGCATCATTAAAATTTTCAAATCATCTACCGACATTAGCGATAATAGTCAAGAAAAGACACACGTTTGAAGTTTTCAATCTTAATTGTGGCAACAAACACTGAACACTTATATTATATCAATAAAATTAACCTGTCGGACCTGTGTGAAAATAATCCTATTTTGCTATTATTTTAGAGTGTAATCAAATGAGTGTGAACATATGAAGAATGTATATTTATGAAGGTGAACTACAATTACACTCACAAAACGCAAAAACACTCCTATACAAATGAGAACAGTACAACCAGTTTTGCCAACCATAGGCATATTTACCTCCTGTGTAGCGTTTTGTAAAAGTTGGGAACGCTGAGTGCAACTTGACTTCCGGGTTCTGAAAAGTCGTAAGACAATCGTTAATTGTAATTCATAAGGTAAGTGTATATTTAACAATAACAAGATAATTATATATGACAATATTTGAAAACTTTAGAATATACTTGTGGACGTGGGGTCAGACATCTAGGCTGTGGACGTGGGGTTCAAGATTCTCACTAGCAGCTCCATGTCTCCCATGTCCGCAGCTCCGCAGTCGCCGCCCTCACTGAGGAAGCCTTGAGGTGGCCGATACCGTCAGAATTGTTGGGTGCATTCTTGTCAGGTGAGCGAACTTGGAGAACTCCAATCGTGGGAAACTGGTGGTCGAAGATGAGGAAAGCCTCCCGACGACTGGGCGTCACTTGGCGCTTCCTTGAAAGTAAGGAGGGGGAGAATCTCCGCTCCCTACTACTCCCCGACCCCAGAGAATCCCAGAGAGTTCTCTCCGCCACCGCCGACGAAACAGGGCCAACCGCCGCCAACATGCCTGATGCTGCCACTCCCACTGAAGTTTCAACAGCCGCAGCCATGCCCGCCGCCATCACGCCACCCACCTCTCCACCACTTGCCGCCGCCCTCCTGGCTGTCGCAGCGAGCCCTACTATGTCCGCTGCTGCGGAGCATGCTGCCGTCGCTACCGTACCCGCGCCGGCCGTCACCAGTGATGCCACCACGCACTCTGCAACCCCAGACGTCGCTGCCACCCCAACCGCCGCAACCATGCAAGTCCGGCCCTGCCACGTATACTACAACCGCTGTTACGCTACCTCCGCCGCCGCCGCCCCACGGCGCTACGGAGGAGCCGGCCTCCGCCCAGCAGGCCTCCCCCAACCGAGTCATCGCTCCGAAGCAGCGGCTCCTAGTCATGAAGTCCTGCCAGCAGCTCCCCAACGTGAAGTGGCTGCAATGCACGGACCAAGGCCGCTCCGCTGAAGCTCTAGCCGGAGCGGCCGTACAAGCAGCCATTTCATGGAAGGAGGCTGTGAATATAAAACCTGGTCCTTCGCGCATTGAGCGCGAGTAAACCTGCAGCGAGGGATCCGCAATAAAGTGTACGACAACGCGGATCCCTCTGCAGCGGCCTACCGCAATGGACGCTGCGATGCAACGGGGGCGCCAATACGGGAAATTCTGGCTCATGTGCTGAATAACTGCCTGACTCACGGGACCCAGTGGATGCTGTGCCATAACAAGATTTGTGTCAGCTCTCAAAGGTGCTGGGTTCCGGTCATCATGTGCTTGGGGTGTCCCGCGCCTTCACGGCGGACCAACTGAAGCCTGACTTGGTGGTCGGCAAGGGGAAAAACGTTCTAATCTTCGACGTCTCCGTCCCCTTCGCCGGTTGCGGGGTCCTAGACACGGTGCGGGTGGATAAATTGGAAAAATTTGAAATACTTCGCGCGCACTTCTTAGGTCTGGGATACCTTCAGGTCGAAGTAGTTCCGGTCCTGGTAGGATCGCTGGGTCAATAGACTGCGGAGAACGACGCCGCTCTCAAGAAAATCTGCAGCAACAAGCGGCGTCTCAGGGCTCTCTCTGAGAAGATGGTTCTTGATGTTCTCAACTCATCATGATCAATCTTTTACAAGCACATCGGGACCAGGACTTTGCCGATCCGGAGTTTCTTCGGCGTGGGCGTTGTGCTGCCACCTGTCGCGCTCCAGGACTACCAACAATCCAAGAAGACGTCCTGGAGCGCTACGTGGCTGAGGAAGCTGAAGAACAACGCGGAAGAAACGTAGAGATGACGAGGACCTGACGGCACTGAAATATCGTTGCGACATCCTGTCTTTATATAATTAGAGAGTACGATGTGATTTTTCCCTAATTTCTTTTCTCATGAAAAAGGCACCAACTACATTAAAATTTATTTCGGGGTGCAGACGCTTCCCCGTGACTGTGCTCCTGGATTGAGTCCTTGTGAACGTCGTGGTTTTGATGGCGTGGTGTATTTCACCCGCTAATTTATCCTTTTTAATAATTTTTTTAAACATTAAACATTTGATTCTTACGATTACTGAAGCAGCATGTACAATCTTTAATGACGTTTTAGAAGAATTATCAAATTTCTCATTTTAGATTGCCGAATTTCCTAACATTGGTCTTCAGGTAGACGAAGGTGGAATTGCAGGATTAAAAGGACGAAAGCGTCAAATGACATTTTAACAAAAGTTAGGTTAGCTGCATAAATTAAGGCTGTAAGTTATGTTCTTTTTTGGGAGACTGATCAATTTTGTTCAATTGTAAAAATGGTTAAAATATTTATATTTGAACAACTTTTACGCTACTCTACTGTTTTTTTTACTAAAGGCAGTCCAAAGACTTTTTTGTGTTTTTTAAAGTGGGTTCCTTTTGATGTATAAAATTATTATTATTGTTATTATTATTATATATCGCTGAAATAACACCGGGTGTAAAACCTTAAAGTTCATTTATCTAAAAAATTACAAAGCGTTACTTAACTCAATCATTCACTTAGTGTCTCAATTCGCGTTCATTATTTGTTCCTTAAAGAGAAGAAATTTCAATATTTATGCCAATTTAATGGAATTTGTAGAGTATTTTCTATTATTTTACATTGATCAGATTTAATATTATACTTAAGTTCATTCGAACCGTATTTCTCATATGGTTCATCTCCTCATCAGTTTACGTAACTTCTCAGACTTTGGTTAATGTTTTTGTTGCCGCAATAGATGTGCAAACTAATAGTGCAAAACCATTGCACATACTTTCTCATATGAGTTTCTGCGTCTGCACTACTGTGTGACGAACAATTCTATGAAGACAGGGTTATTTTAGACATGCTCCTCTATATTTTGGACGTCTTCATGTTGCCGTATTTGAATCCTTTATTATAGAAATCTTTTTACTGACATTGACACATAAGTAGTATCCATTTTGCAAAGTTCAATCGTTTGGTTTTTGGAGGAGGTTAGCTAAATAGGATTTATAATAATCTACTTCAAATGATATTTTTTTCAAAATAATATATTATTCAAGCGACCTCAAAGTCAACAGACAATTATATTATTCTTTAATTTGTTAATTAAATCAAAAAGAAATTGTTAATTTAAAAAAAATGTAAATTTATATCGAGTGAAAATAAATTGTACTTACGATCGATCAACTATATTACAGAGACGATTATGTCGAATTCCCATTAATTTTCATACATATCGTATAGGATCTTATACCAATGCTATTAGATCCTTCTATAAGTCTAGAATATTTATTATTTAATTGAAATTTTATCCTTTGGACACACGCGATTAGATACATTCAAACCACGCGCCAAGAAAACTACACAAAAAATTAATGTGTCGAACAGTGAATCTCGAACATGTAAACAGATATGACGCGAATAAAAAATACATACTACACATATGTGAAATAAATAAATTAAAACCAACTTTATATATATAAATGTTTTAAAATAATATTTTGAATATTTATATAACTTTCAAGTCTCAAAAGACAATAAGTTCATCTATTGATTTTGAGCAGGATTAAAACGTTTATTACTTTACCATATTTGAGACTTTGTCTTTTATTTGAGACTTGAAAGTAATATAAATATTCAGAATATTATTTTAAAACATTTAATGATTTCTCAGTCTTATAAATATCGTAAAAGTGTAATGTAATTGCAATTTCGTGGATGGGGTGCGTTTTCGGTTTTATCATTATATCTTTCATTTTAGTTTACCAAAATTGCACTCTACTTCTTTGACACTGCTAAATAATATTCAAGCTTCTTGACACATTAAACAAATGTGTAAGTGCAGTAGACAGATTTTATTTTACAGTGTCTATTCTCAAGCAAATGCGGTAGAAAAACATTCTAATTACACTTTGTGCACAGAAAATAGAAGCTAAATTGTTGGAGCCGTTTTTGAGAAATATTCATAACTGTCCTTTGACCTTCATGTGAATTACACCTTGCATCAGAGTAAATAAACATTGAGAGCATGACGACCACAAGTAAATTCTATTGAAAATACGAATAGAGAATTCAATTTATTTTTCCATTCGGTCAGAATTGCTGTACACAGACGGACCTGACGGACAGCCACCTCAAAACCACTTTTTCGGAATTAGGGACCTCCAAAACGGATATTTCCGTAAAAATATCGTTTTCGAAATTTTTACGATTACATTACTTTCTATATACTATGTATACGAGAAAGTAAAACGTATAAATTAGCTTGTACAATGAAATTGTAATTTTAACAAGGGTTGCATGGTATTGTGAAACCAAAATGAAACGAAAGTGGGAAAGGATGAGCATATTCTTACCTAAGACTGAAAGAGAATATGTCAGTCAGAGAGGTTGTCCGCAAAGCTGCATGGAGCATCGTATTGTGTGCATCGCTCGATTTGCAGGAATGATTAGGAATTTAGCACAGATGGAAAGAATCTCTTAAATTTATGCTGTAAGCATTTAGAAATCCTTAACGGAAATCATGGGCAAGACCTTATGGGTAACTTCACATATCTTAGTACAAATGGAAGTAGTGTGATCGATGTGTTATGCCTAAGCGTGCGAGAAAACATTGCATGGGCTAGACGATTTCTGGATTGAAAGTAGGGTAGAATCACATTATATGTCAAAATGCATTAGATTAAAATCAAATATCCCGGAAAAGAAGTTCCAAATTATATCACACATAGAAAACCTGTGCGTTTTAAATGGACTGAAAGTAAGAAAGATGAACTCATCAAGAATTTTTGCAGGAACTTCGAAGGTTTCTACTCAGTTATTCGCTCACACCTAGCCATAGGAAATTATAATGCAGCAGATGAAATACTATCTTTATAAAACGAGTAGAAATGAGAGTGTTGGAAACAGAGGGAGACAGGATGGTACAACGCTAATTGCAAAAAAGCTAAAATTGAAGCTGAAAACACTAAAATTTTAATACGGAAATAGTATAAAAAGACCGTATTAGAGACCAAATTAGCATGGCAAGAGGCGGAATCAATTAGTACGAAATATAATTAATACAAACAACACTAGCGATATCTGGACAACTATACGGAAATTAACTCTGAAATCGTACATTGTTCATCATAGTGACGGGTTAAGAAACCCACTTCTACGAGCTCCTCAATACTCAAAATATAATAGTTACTACAACGATTGAAATGGAATTTCAAGTAGCTGAATTAGATAAGAATATAGAGATAGATGAAGTAATGTTCGCGATACAGGAACTAAAAAACAGCAAGGCAGCGGGATACGACGGTCTCCCACCCGAATTAAAGTATTAAACCACAAAATTGCTCCGGTACTTTGTGATATCTTTAGCTACATGTATACAATGGGCGTACTCCCTGTAATCTGGAACAAATCAATTTTTTTCCAATATATAAAAACAAAGGCAATGTAAATGACACAACTAACTATAGAGGAATTTCTTTCATCAGTGTTGTAGTAAAAGTTTTTTGTAAAATACTGTTTAGTAGGTTGAAAAGATGGGTTGAGAATGAAGAAAACCTATCAACTTTACAAGCAGGATTCAGAACAAATAATAGCACAATAGACAATCTTTTCATTCTTATCTCTCTCGCAGAACGGGCAACAGACGTTAAAAGAGGAAAACTATATTGCGCTTATATTGATTTCGAAAAAAGATTTTGACACGGTAAATAGGAATATACTTTGGACTAAATTAAGAGAAAAGGGCGTATCGACTAAATTTATCACTGTTTAAATCCATATATAGTACTGAGAGTGCATGTGTCCGTCTTTAGGATGGCACCGTCACAAATATTTTCGCAGTAAATCAAGGGGTCAAGCAGGGTTGTGTGCTTTTTCCACTTCTTTTCATATTATTCATAGATGGACTCATTGATAAGCTACGTAATATTAATTCGGATGCTCCTACGATAGGAGAAAACTATAGACCAATACCAGGATTATTGTTCGCTGACGATCTAGTTATCCTTTCAAAATAGGATTACAAAATAGTCTAAACACGCTTGAAATATTCTGTGCCGAAATGTAGCTTAAAGTAAACATTAAGAAAACAAAAACTATGATTTTCAAAAATGGCTGGGTGATCGGATTAAATAAAGTGGTCTTATCGGAGAGAAACGCTGGAAAATGTGAAAGAATACACACATTTAGGTATAACTATAACTATGAATGTATCGTGGACCAGACCAAAGAAAAAACAAAACGCAAAGGCTTGTACATATTAAGTAGTATCATGCGAAGAAAGCAACGGTACCGGATATAGCGCCAAATCTTGCAAATAGAATGTTCATTTCATCTTGGTGCCCGGAATAGCGTACGGGGCAGAAGTATGGAGGGCAGGAGAAAATACCATGTTCAATTCTCTTCAAAACACCCGTGGTTCCCAACGGTGCTCAATGAATTAGCCAGTTGCACCTATTTCAGATTTAAGAAACTATTAGAGTATGCCAAAAGTTTATATAATAATAATTAATTTCCTATCCATGCATAACTAAATTTAATATTACGGCAGCGGGAAATAAAAATATCAATTTTTCTATTAAAAATGTAGACGCCACTGAACAATTCAATGAGAGTGAATACTAGGGCATTTAACGCACAGTTCACGGCATTGAAGGGCTTAAGGCAAAAGGGGTTAAAACCTCGCCACATGTAATTTAAAATGTAAATATTGTAAATATTGTAAATGCCCTATTGAATTGAATGTTGAATTGAATTCATTAGCTAGAAGCAATATTTCCAGAAAAAAAGTATCCTTCAAACTAGAATTTTTCTAAAATATTTGTAAAACATAAAAAGTTGCCAGCAGCGGCTATAAGAAAAGTGGATATGAATGATGAGTTAGAGATTTCTTCCTCATTACAGTTAAAACATTTACATGATAAATGAAAAATATGCTCGGAAACATTATAGTTATTTTCCAAATGTTACGAACCGATGTTGCGGTCCGCGAATAATTATATTTGTGGTTGTTGTGATGAATTATTAAAAGTTCAATTATTGTATAGTAATTGAACCATATGAGAAATACTGTATATGAGTATACATTATATCATGGTCATCTTTGACACAAGGCCATAACACTGGTTTAAAATTACATCGTGACGTCTCAGTAATGCTGCCGATAATCCTGAGAAATAATCATTGTCTGGAGTACAACGGTGCATTGTTTTGTGTTTGGCGTCGTTTGGCGTTTGCTGTATCTTATATTAAGTTATATATATATATATATATATATATATATATATATATATATATATATATATATATATATATATATATATATATAT
>NNCF01129992.1:53221-79506 GCA_002313205.1 Laupala kohalensis
TCCTTTTAGGGTGTGGATGTCCGCTAAGAATTAATGACATTTCCGATGCTCTTTAATCCATGATTTGCCCTATAGGCTCCAGCAACTCAGGGAAGGGTATGACATATAGAAATTATCAAAAATGATATCAGTGACGAGTACAGAGTTTTCGGTGTCGCTGAGGTAAATGGTGTTACCCCTATGAAAAAGAATAAAGCGTGGGACATATGACAGAATTCACGCGAGCAAAGCTACGGGTACTGGTCTAATTCTTGTGCATGAGGCAAGTGCACATTCCTTCCCGCAACGGGAATTATGTGGTAAGAAGTCAATGTTTTCCGAATTCCCAAGTATGATGAATATATTCTCGAAATAGATTCTCATTACATCGAGAATATTTCGTTTCAAAGAAACAGTCTGTGGTACGTTCTGTGATAAAGGTAACCATAATTATATAATGCCGTCTTATATTTTCCTTCTTATCACATCGAGGTGGCATTGCATGTTCTTTTTTCCTTGTGTGACACTGAAAGTTTACTAACAAATTCTCCACAATTTTACCAAGTTTGATAAATGTGAATCAAAGAGTATATGTTTGAATAAATGTCTAACTAAAACACATTTATAAACAATAATTTATTTATGTATTATGACTAAGTTTAAGTCAGAACGTCTCTATTACGTAATGGAGGTGAATGATTTCGAAAGAAGGGAAGGTTGCCGCAGAACTTAGGAAATTGGTCTGCAGAAGGTGACAGAAAAACCTATTGAAAACCTCACCTAATACGACAGAATAGGGAATGTAACCCACTCTCTTAGTGATATATTGAGAGCGCACACCCACACACCACCGCTGGCGAGAATTTAATATGCTGTAGCCTCCTAACGTGACTTACCTGAAGTTGAGCTATTGGGACAACAATAACACATTTAAATATAGACTATGATTTATTATTCAAAATAAATTACATTATAATTAGTAATAACATTGAATCATAATTATATTACAAATTGTACACTTCATCAACAACTATCATCTTCATTATAAATAATACATTTAACCACTTGTACAAGTTTTCAAAATTCTTTGATTTTTACACGAATGTTTTCAAAGTGTTGTCTTCAGAAAGAAATGGGTGTACTGCGATTTTAATCAATAAAGTTATTTTAATGAGGTGAAATTACTTTATTTTTTACCGCATGGTTGTGTGATGTATTGACTCTTTCGGATGTGTATTACCAATTTAAAAATAAAAAATGTCGTGTATTTGTTAGCACCTGTAATTCGTTTTTAGTAGTTATCTGTAGTTTCGTAATTTTTGTATTTGTATATAGTTGTGTATACTTTAACAATCGGCATTTAGCATACTTTTTAATGTATATATACACATTGCTTCGTAAATAACACTAACTATTCTTGATAATTGATGAATGAGAACATTGATAATTGACGTTAAACTGATATATAACTATTGATTTTTGCTGGCAAGAATCTACTTGTTATGCATCCTAACGTGAGACATATTCGAATCGTGTTGATGTCTAGAAGTTGCTCTGTGGTATTGTGTGATTCCATTCAACACAACAGAAACTTGTTATTTTTTGCTTATTTCCTTTTCTATTTAAAAAAGAGATGTGTTTTAGTCAAGGGTACGATTCATTTTCGTCTTCCGTCTCGTAGTACCCCTCCGCCTCTTGAAAAAGTGGTTGGACGTTGTCTGAGCTTATTTGAAGTTGATCAGATGAATTTTCAAGGTAAGAGTTATTATGATGGAGTGTGTTATGTTCACTTGTAAAGTGTTGCTCTGAAGATTCATTTTCTATGTTTTCATTTTGCCCCACATGGCTCACATCATCACCATCATTATCATCATCGTGAGTGGGATGTTCTGAATGATTATCGGTACCTTGATTCGTTTCATATTTATGTGAGTGATATCCTACTGATTGTTTAATAATATTTTTCTTTTTATTTACATGTGGACGATAAGGCTTGTTTCTCGTGGTGTTGGTTTGGTAACGATTTGGTCTTTGGGCTTGTGAATGATGAGACTTCTTTTTACATGGGGATGTAGGCAGGTGATGTTTATGAGGATCATTGGTTGATTGTGGCTTATGAAACTGTTGCGGGGTCACTTTGTGTTCATCACATATTTTTGTGGTTATTTCCTTTTTGGCTGCAGGAGTGCCATGGGTCTTCAAGACTACGTGGGAATCTTTTTGATCAGTGTAACTGGTGTCCCCGCAGACTGTTTCATCACGGTGATGTAAATTGTCTGTTGATAATCCGTCCGTAGTGACGGGCTGACCATATTCAGCCTTGATTATATCAGCAGCCTAGCAACAAATATAATTATCTTTCTTTAAAATAGGTTATTCATATATTAAACTAAAAAACTAAAAAAACGTAATGAGTAATCACTGCTATATTCTGAGGGTATATCATTGCTTATATTGAGATATTAATGATAAAAATACTCTACGTTGTGCAAAGAATAGTTTTATGTAATTAAAAACATCGGCACAAAAATTCAACCCGTTATATTGAAACCCTAGAAATTTATCAGAATACTTTACACACTTACTAAGTGCCTCATGAAAGTAAGTTTCTAAATCTTTCCAAGTCTCATTGACGTCGGTTCGTTACATTGGTAAAATGTCGGATTACTATTTCATGGTAAGAATAGAATGAAAGCACTATTAAACTGATGACTAAAAGAAATGGAAATCTGACCTAACGTTACAAATATTTATTACATATCTTACCCTCTCTGCAATCATGTATGATGCCATCTGCGTATGTCCCGACACCAGCACTGGCATGATGGGAGAACCAATGACGCGCAATCCGTCGACTCCACGTACACGAAGATCAGGTGTGACGACAGCGGTGGGATCGTGCGCGGCACCCATCTTGCAAGTTCCCACTGGATGGGATATCGTCACCGTGAAGTGACGAATGGCGCAGCGCCAATAGGAATCTGTTCCGAAATGCCAGTGTCGACACGGAGGCAGCTTGATGCCATGAACGTAAGCACCCGCCTCTCGCAAGGTGGGTGTATCCAATAAAGAGATCACCTGGGAATGGAGATATTATTCAGCGAATGACAAAATTTGCCAGGAGAGGCAACTGAAGAACCTAGTTCCCAATCTCTGATGTAAAATTAAAGATTTAGGGAAATTTTTAATGGATTTAACGTCACAAAAGGCAAGCAGAAGAATTTTATAGTGATTTTGATTGGATAATGAAAATAGATTCTTGGTAATAAAATTTGAAATACGTGGCGTCACTAATTTGACGGAGGCGTAATCCGTATAAAAAGAAAACGCGGGAGGAGAGCGAATGACGTATAAAGAATGAACATAAATACTACACTATTTTTACTCTCAGTTTGCTCTTTCTTTCTTCTCAGATAGACTTTGATTGTGCCCACAAAATTTGATCACATTTTCAGCCATTAAACTTTTTATAATTTTGGCTATGGAAGTTACAATACCATTTATAATATTTTTCTCCTCGACAGAGAACCAAACCGCTGTGTTCTGCCTATTCTAATATAGTTTTGTATGTTATTGAAACAATTGTTTTTTTCTTGTTTTAAAAGACAACTCCCGATGACTTTCCCTAATCATTTCAAATATTACATTTTGAGCGTAAGAAAATAAATTAGTGATATTTTTTTTTCACGAAGAAGAGGCTATGAAGTAATGTGAGGAAGTGTATTCATGGTACATACCTCCTTTATGCCAGACAGCAACACCTCCACGTCATGATGGTGTGAGAGTGCTTTTGGGTCGATGTATGGTGCTTGGTATGGATCTGCGGACGCCAACCATACGCGCCCTCTTGAGCGCGGTCTTAGAACGATGGGCACTGCCAACCATCCGCTGCCCTTGATCAGTGGCGCCAACACTTTATGATATGTACGACGCGGAATACGATTCGCCGCCGCAATGAGGGGCAAACCCATGGGAATAAACGATTCATGCAGCACCTGCGGAAAACGTAGATACTTGACATCGGTATATTTAAAATCTTCATCTGACGATCTTTTGTCTAGATTTTATTTTAAGTGTTTTTCAAACACAACATTTCGGTTTTTCCTCAGGTCATCTTCAGATGTTAATAGAGATGAATAATGACTAATTGTTTCACAGTACGAACAAAATCCCAAACGAACAAAGGAGCAGAAACATATACTGATATTATAATGTGATATCATAAATAGATAAGTGATCAGTTTCAAATTGTAAATTTAATTCTTCTGTTATACTTTTAATGGTATTTCTGATACACACTATTTCCAATAACATTTTTTCCTACACTTCTATCTTCGTATGTTTAACATTACACCATTGGTATCATTACAGATCAGTAGATTTACGGTACCCATTTTGAAATCAGATAGCTCTTGATAGATTTTAGGGAATTGACAATCGACAGAATATTTATATGATTCGCATGAAACAACGATGAGGGCTCACCAGAAAATTAATATCTAGTCAGAATCTGATAATACTCTGATAAGACAAATGCCAACTTCAATTTGATCGCATTTGTCTGGAATAGCTAAAAACGGTGGCCGGCCAACAACAGTCCCGTCATCTATTAATCAGAATTTGTACTGAGGGAGGTAGTGATTAGCGATTAGGGGGATCTAAACCGTTGTATATACATATACTCGCCAATAACTTAGAAGTACTATAGGTATAATATATTTAATAATGTACTATTCGTGTTGAAAAGAAGCTACTACAATACTGTTTCATAATTCTTCCCGTCGTCGAGTTGTCACCACAACGTAATGGCTTATCGAGATTTGACACGTATACCTCAAGAATCGTTAATATCACTGGATATTACCCACACTCATTATCAATCCCGTAAGTTACCAAAGAATGAATACCGGGTATCAGGCCATGGTGATCGGAGGACTTTCATGAGGAAGGCGGTAAGTTTTTGAAGAACCGAAATCCGAACGACAATATTGTTTGTATATTAGAAAATCAGTATAAACTTTCTATTCTGTTGCGGAACATTGCAAACCAATTCAATCTGGTAGATTTCAATGTAAAAACAAAAACAAAAAAACGATGTACTGAGTTAGCTGATTGAATATAGAGTATGTAATCAAACGATACGATTGTACGTATTAATATAATAAATATTAGTATGTAATATAGACACACCCACTAACTAAAAGAAAAATTCTTCAAATAGCATAAAAAAGTAACGAATTTTTACATAAAACAAACGATGTAATTAAAAAACTGAACAATGTTTTTACTCCTCATAAGAAAATATACAGAATATGTTTCAAAATAATACTAATCGTGTAAATGATACTAATCGTGTAAATCGTGCAATTTAATTGATTGTCGTGCCTAATATCTCGTGTAATTGATAAAAAATGTACAGAAAAATATTTAATTAGTTTTTATAAAGCTTACCTCGACGGGTGGCCAGTTGGGAACATAATTCTTTGTTCCTTCCAGTTCCGAAAATGACACAACCTCAAAGCCTCCGGTCGTCGTCATAGGACCATCGTGGTTGATAATAAAATCTGCATACGTCTTTGGATTCGTCAGAATGTCAGCTGCTGAAGGACCCACATCCTTCTTAAAGCGAATGTTCAACATATTGAAAGCAGAGTGGTCTTGAAGATTGTAGCCGACCAGAAGGTCTTTCACCACCTAAAAAAGCGGCAAATCATTTTTTATTTCGTAGTCCTAGAAGTGCCATTCCTCTATGTAAAATATATATTAACAGGATTTATTTTCATTTATTGTCATTGTGCGTGTACTTAGTTTTGATCTATCCAAGCAAATATTTTCAATTATTTTATGACAGAAAATTGCGAGTACTTTTGTCACATTACTGCCAAGTAAGTATTTAAAATTATTGATTACTTTGGAGATGAATTCTCTAACAATTTTTTGCCACTGTTATTTCCTAAAATGGATGTTTCTAGAGATTCCTTTTTGAAATGATTGAAGTATAAACGATTGAAGAATCTGGGCAAATATTGCTTTTCGAAAAGGCTGTAACTCTGTAGATAACATAATCGTAATTGTTTACTAGGTTGATCACTTGAATACATAAAATGCGTAATTTGTTCAATCTCTTATGTTTGTGCCATCGGTGGCACTTAGTTTTCTTCGAATTCCTCAATACTTAGCCTTATTATTAAATACAGGAATTTCTCGGAAGTGCTTTAGTTACCGAGATGCGGACATTATGGATTTACGTTTCTGTGTGAAACGATTTCCGTTAACGCTTTTTAAAATCAAATTGTATTGTGCTTTCATAAATGTTAGTCGACAATTCATACTTCACAGTAACAGAAATAGTTGGACTTGCAGACATCATGAAACAGTAGAGGAAGTTACTTGCACCCCCAAATCTTATTTGACCAGAAATATATTAAAGAATTTAATCTGTTTATTGAATTTACCGGACAATTTTTATTACGAACAGCTTGCAATTGATTTAAATATGAAACATTTGTGCTAATTAACTATTTTTTTTCGTTGGGGTATTGTCTTCTTAGATTTCCCCAGCGGGAGTCAGAAACAATTGACTGCTCATCTCTCAGTAGTTTTGACGGCGTCACACGGTCAACCATTATTTCTTCCATGTGCGACATTTTTGACTAGGTTGAAATTTCTTTTTTATACCTTTTTTGGACATTATCCATCTTTTTTACCAGTTTAATCATATTCAACAGGTGTGCTGCATATGATATCTTTAGTACGTTCTTCTTCATTACCCGTCTTCAGGCATCTTCAGTAGTAACGTCCTCGCCTTGGGAACCAACGTACCCTGGTTCGAATATCAGCGTTGTCGGATCCATTAAGACTGTTCAAGAAGAACATGCGAAACGTACGTGTGCTATACACTTGTTGAATATTGTTAAACAGGTTATGACGGTGAATAATGCCAGAAATGTAGTAATATTAATGTGTATCCACGTGATATGCATATGTTTGATATTTTTACTAACCTTAATGTCGAGAGTTTCCAGATGACCTCGAGGTCCAATGCCTGATAACATAAGCAATTTTGGTGAGTTGACGGCGCCCGCAGCCACAAGAACTTCATGAGTAGCATAAGCCTCACACACGTGCTTATTGTTGAGGACGTAGTGCACACCGAAGGCACGAGGACTTCCCGAACCGTGTAGATGTTCATCGTCTATCAGTAATCTATCAAGGAAAAACTTTTTATTAAAAAAGTAATGTAATTTTTAAGTGGAAGAAAATAGATGAAAAGAAAAATTTATTTTCATTCATTGCGAATGAAAGAGGTTCGAGCTTGGCTTATTTTAAAACTTTAACTGTGCAGGCCTCTTAATACGGCGTTCATATTCTCACATTTTGTGATCATTATTTCTTGACTCTATTTCACCCCTAACTTAGAACGCAGTTTTTAAAATATTAATGACTACTCTCGGAAAAAGGTAGTGTTCAAGAAGATCTTCATAAAATCTATATTGTAAGATAAATTAATTAATATAAGAATAATCTCAACATACGATTGAAGGTGTATTTATTGATTTTAAAAATCTCTTGGAGTCCTGCTAATTAACTCAGACCCCACATTGAAGCACCACTTGTAGTAAAACTTAATTAGTACCCCAAGAATATAATAGGATAGTGGATAACCATACCAACATAAATTAATAAATCAAAAGTAATGAAGGGAATTTATGACGGGCGGGATTCGTGCCCATTTATTAAAAGAAAAATCTTTGGTATAAAATTCGCCCAGCGTCAAAATAAAATTGGTTTATAATTACTAGCTACTACATTCTTAAAATTATCATTCCTATCCTACACATGCTCACATACATTGTTGTTTAACACAGCCTTTTCCCACTTCATGTGTGGTCGGCGAATGGGTATGGATATATGATGCTTTATTTGGTTTTGGCGGGGAATACTAGGGTTCGGGATGCCCTTCCTGACGCATCTCCCCTGAAGCGGTGATTATGAATGACGTGGGGGTGAATGTTGTGGTGGAATGATAGGCGTTGTGAATGAATTGTGGTGAAACGGGAGGATCCCGAGAAAACCTGCCGCGAATACCGCTCGGATTCTACTTAGATCGGACCGGGATTGAACCGGCGTCCCTAGAGGTAGAAGAAGAGTGTGCTAGGCACTACGCTCCACATGCTCACATTATGCAACATTATGTATTAAAGTTTTTGCTTGTTTTTTACTCTACGTGGACTGATAGGAAGAAAAACAATTCATCATGATTGCTCAATTTTTTAATACTGGTAGAACAAATGAAGTGTTTTTGATATTTCATCACACCACCTCGCATTTTGAAAATTTGTAACATGAAATTCATTACTTTATTTGAAATCTAATTTGACATTTTGTTGAGGAATGTAATATAAGAATTCATTTTAGTTTTACATTGTTTTTATCGACCCCAGAAAAGTAGTATTACTGTATACAGTTTTTCTCTATGGAGGATCGACAGAAAACGCGAAAATTGGTGTTTTTAGCTAGCGCTCAGTCTAAATATTAGAGAGATTACCCATTCATTTTCGTGAATTTTTATTTAATACTACAATTATAATTGTTGGGTACTGACGTTTCACAAATTCACATAAATACCTGTGTAGAAAGAGAACTGTCCTTTCTCATTAGTTTGAAAAGTGAATTAAAATACTATTTCAGTGAATTTGTTTTACACTTAGTTGATTAAGTATTTAAAAAATCCAGAAGAATGAATAATTCTATCATCTAATCTAGTATTTAATTTTTACAATTTTGACATTCAAGTATTATTTAAACAAAATCCTCAACTATTGGTCTGCACATTAAAAATCTATTTTCTGCAATATGAAATATTTTTAAAGTTCCGATGACCATTCACAAATGGTATTACATTTACTCCTAGTTCACGAAAATTTCTTTACTTTTAGTAAATGTGACATTATTTAGATATTTCTTAGGTTGGGTGCGTATTTGATTGAGAGTAATATGCATGAACGAACGAAACAGACAAATTTGTGGTAAACTTCGTTATTTATTCTTTTATTTGCGTGCGACTCATATTGTGTAGTATTTAATGTAAGCTTCTTCCGGGAGATTTTGAATTTACGAAACCGATTAATAATAAATAACTTACTTGAGGACGAAACTGTTGGTTCGTACTGTGAGGTTCGGCCTGCCCCTCACTGGCTTAATGTAGCCTCTTGCAGCGCTCCACCGAGTGCCTTCGTGAGTCGTCGTCTGCATCCTCGATACCCCCACTTGCGATGCGCCATTGTAGTCAACGTACGCATCGCCATTCTCGATGTGTGCCCGCACAAGGAGTTTACTTATCTCTGACTGATGAGGGCTGTAGTTGATGTATATGGGTCCAGTTATGCCGTGATATGAACTGTTCCTCAACTCTGGTATTCCCATGGTATTCTCAATCTGAAAAAATTGAAGGTATTGAAATACAAAAGTGAAGAACTCGGATAAGATTTTTTAATAGCCTCTCATTGGTACACTGGAAATAATTCTTTCTGGTGACAAAGAAAAGGTTTTACTCGAGTGTGACGGCAAGTCTTTGGTCAACACTTCAAAAAAAAGTCTTTTGGAAATGACGTTTTTTGTTTCAGTGAAAGAACTTAAATTATTGTTCACTTGGGTTATATTGATACCATGTTATAATGAAAATAATGAGTTAGAATTATACTCTTAATGCATTGGATGAAACCACTGGGTAAGTTTCGGGATAAAAACAAAAATCTATGTTTCATTTTTTAAATACTATGATGACTATTTGCATCTGTATAATTGAATCGATATTTCAGAAACCAACAAGCGCCAAAATATTCGAAAATGAGTTATGAACGGAAAATTATTTATTGGAGGTAGGCGCATCGTTTAGTAGAGACCAGCCAAAAGACATTGCCGTGAGGCTGTTAAAATGACGGGATAATATTGCGTTTACTGCAGTAACCTGTGAAGTGATGTCGCTTAGCAGGTAACTGCTCTAAACCGTTGAGATTGTTGGATTATTGTTCCTCAGTACCATTGTCAGTCTGTCATTGTATTCATTCAGCTACGCTCAACGCTCTTACATAACCAATTATTTGTTTTGCTTAGCAGTACAATTTATTATATTAGTTGTTATTTTTATATGTTAGTAAAGTTTAAAAAGTGTGAGTGAATCTTCTGTGTGTGATAAGTCAGTTATGTCCAGTTCAGCAGAGGAATACCCTGCGCTGAAAGGGACGTGGAGTAATCCATGAGGATTCGTACAAGCGTAAGAAAATTCGTAAAGCAAGAGTAAAAGGTGAGGTCTCAGTCAATTATAAAAATTATTTAGTTCCTCAGAAAATCAAGCCAATAGTAATAACTTGTAATGGTCCTAACAAATGCCATTTAGAAATAAATAAATAAATTATAGATGATAACTATTATAGAAGATTGATTTGAAAAAGTTACAATCTTACCATGTCGGCTGTAAAGAGTGGTCTCCCACAGACAGAGATGTACCACCCGTTGAAGAGACCTCATTTTAAAATTTTAATGTGCGTTTTCTCTTGAATGAAAGTCATGATTTTTTGTAATTTGACCATTAAACTTTTAAAATTTAAAATAAATGAATACTGCTATACATAGAAATGACAGACTTATGAGCTAAAAACCTCTAAAACGTATTTAAAAATATTTAGCAATATAACAACGAAAAACTTTGGCGTTTATTGCAGAAACCCATCAAGAGCAAAATTTTAAAAAAAATTATAGTTGGTAGAAGAAATAAAATAATTGTTTTCCGAAAAAATTCTTGAAGTATTTTCAAGAATAAAATACTTCAACCCGCAAAAAAATTTACTATCCTAATAAGGACAGTTCTTTTTAGTTTTCGCAAAACAAAACTTTTGGGTTTCTGAAATAGTCGATTCAATTTATTATTTAAGTGAAGTTAAATATGGAAACTTGTGCACAGCTTCCATGTATTACCTTGCGGAAGTAGGGAAGGACGGACTTGTAGTCCCATCCCGGGTTCCCCATCGTTGCCCATGTGTCATAGTCCAGACGGTTACCTCGAATATTGAACATGTAGTTGATCACGGTGGCTCCACCAAGTGCTCGACCTTGTGGGTAGTCACATCGGTGGCCGAGAAGTCCATAGCAACTAGTGTTCTGTGGACGATACACATAGAATTAATCCAGCTGAAGTACTTCCGAGTTTCATATTCCAACGGAATGCCTCCCTCAAAATCTAGATTTTACAGGAAACCGAGGTTTCTTCAAATTTTATAGATGTGCTATTGACATAATGAATCAGAGTCGAGCAAAGAAGCATGGCACGACAAACCAAAATGCAAATATTTAGAACAATTTGTAAATGCTAAGTAACGTAAGTACTGTTCGTACAGTCAAAATTCGTACGAACCGTCCGACAGCGTTGGTCTAGTGGTAGTGTCTTCGTTACCACGATATCGCTGAGTGGTTAAGCACAGCTTCAAACCCTGCTCGACCGAACTAGTGAGGTTTTCAACTGGGGTTTTAGCCTACTCCACATAAGTATCGGTTCGGTACCATAAGTCCCTAGCAACCCAACATCTCTCCTTCCCAAAATCCTCACTCAAGCCAAGGTCAGGAGGAAGAGCTGGCCAAATGGTCCGAACCTCACCAAAGACATATAATGAATAAATATGAATGGGTGTTATGTAATCCTCCTATTTGGTCACGCCACTAATCAAATCTGTTGAGTTTCTTAAAAGAAAACATACTATCAAAGAGTGTTGAATGAAGAACGTTTTTTACTAGAAAATAGTGATTACTTTCTAATTCGTGTTGGTGAATAATATTTCCTAAATATTGAAATCGCTCACAAAGTCTTTCAAAATAAATCTTAGTAGATTTTGTGGATACGTATCTTTAACTTGCTGTTGCGTGCGTATGTGATTGATAACGTGTCGCTTAAAAACAATTTTTAAAATAAAGGAAACAAAATCAAAATATTGAAAAAAATATGACGATTGATAACTGATGACGCTGAAATGACTTGAAGGAAGCGGAATCAAATTATAGCGAGTTCAGTACTAAAATAATATAAAAAATCGAAATTCGCTATTTTGAGATAGTTGAGGAAAACTATTACCATCGAGTGCAACAAGTTAGAAACAAATCCAATTCAAAAAGTTGAAAACTAATTTCTTGAGGTGTGAAGTTAAGATAATGTTTAACTGAAATGGTTTCGAAAAATTCCGAGCTGAGGATCAATTTTTAAATCTAATTTCATCCCTCAAAATGTAACGGGGTTGATAATTCAAAATCGGTAAAATTCCAGCTACTCGAGTATTTACGGTTCTCAACTCTCCATATGACAGCTGGAGAAAACTCCAACTCCCTCTCAAAATTATAATGAAAGTGCTAACCTGTGGGACTGTGGTATATTGCCAATTGTAATCAGTGTTTTGGAACTGTTGAAGAAGGAGAGGAATGTCCATGATAGGTTCTTCCTCTCTCCCAGCCTCCAGGAGTAGCACCTTCCAGTGTGCCACTTCGCTGAGTCGATTAGCCAGCACAGAGCCCCCCGGTCCGCTGCCCACGATGATGAAGTCGAACGTCTCATCGTCACATGCCTTTCGGTGATGATGGGGGTGTGGATGTCGACGAAGAAGTGAAGGCGGGCGAGCGAGACGATCGGCGGCATTCGGAGGCTCCTCTTTTGCCTCTATTCCGATGACACCTGAATGAGCATATAAGTGAATCATTTGTACTTCTTTAGTTTGTCAACGCGTAATTTTAACGACCTTCCATTTACTAGTAACAAATACAATCCAGTAATATTGTCTGGAATGATAAATTATATTACAGAATATTTAAAGAAAAAAGCATTGCAATAATTTCTTCTCTCACCTTTCCCCAATGTTAGGTGAAGGTGACGATGGCTGGTGATGTGAAGAATGACAAAATCTTTTACTACTTATAATGAACATCAATCTGTCAACATCAGACCAATTCCTCCAATGATAGAAGTAAGTCAAGCTACTTTAGTGTCTCTACTCTACAAGAAACAATTGAAATTCGGCAAGTCAAACTTACATATTTGGTTCTTGGGTGTATGTTTGAAAAAAAATCTTACGCCCAAATTTGTCAATCTTCAAACGAAGAACACATCTCGAGCTGCTAGGAAAGCTATTGCAACTGATTGAACATCCTGGATTATGACCGAGAGGAAGAAGTGGTTTTCGACAAGAGACGAACTGCATTGGTTACAAGGAGAGTTATCTTTTCGTCTACGTGCTACCGAATGGGACCACCTTCAAGACCTCATAAGGAGTCGAGTGTTCAACATTTGCAATCGCCAGAAAGAGAAACAGGCGAGAAACTGGAATCCCTGGCAATTAAACGTCATACAGTCCATAATATTAACATTCATAACCCATCTTTCCATCCCCGCGTATCCAATCTTTCATCTACTACCTTTTCTGAGAAGGAAATTGATCTACTTTACAAAGGTTTAAAATATTCTCCTAACATCATACTAAATCCTCATAATATTGAAACATTTTGTGTACACAGATACTCTCTCCTAACACCTTATCTAATGACATCAAATATCAAGCATCTCAGACAATTAAAAATCATTTACGAAACACACACAACATAAGTCCCCCGGACCACTCATTCAACACACGAGTGGGTCATAAATAAAAAAAATCACTGATGACAACTTAATAACTAAAGCCGACAAAGGGAACACAGTAATTATGGAAATAGACACATATCTAAAAAGCGTATGATTTCATTCAGAACAACTTCATCTCTAAATTAGATAAAGATCTCACAAACAAACATTTGTCCTCATTGAAAAAAGTACTCTTCACAAGTTATACTCTCATCTTTCAATCCAGAAATTTCATCTCATCTAACCCAAGACCACCATTGCTTTATGCCCTTCCAAAACTACATAAAACATTTGCTCCCATCAGACCTGTGGTTTCATACATGAAAACTATCACTCACAGAAGAAACTTAATCAAGATTTTCAACACTACACACATTTCAACACAACACGCACGATTAAAAACAGCACAGAGTTGGTTAACAAGATTAAAAACATAAACGTACTGAAGAATGCGAAATTAATTTCTTTCGACGTGAAACCTTTTCCCCAACACACGTTCATAAGATTGTAAATTACTTGTATATTCAATATTTTAAAAAAATCCAATTGCCCCAAATCTATTCAGACTAAATTAATTTCATTTTGCATGGATTGCAACTATTTTAAATTCGACAATAAATTCTTCTCTCAAGACTTCGGCTGACCTATGAGTTCACCTTTATCTCACTATTAGCTTATGTATTTATGGACCATTTTGAAAACGAAATGTTTGTTTCTGGACATCCACCCTTAAAGAACATTGTATATTGGTATCGTTATGTAGACGACATAATCACACTTTGGACCGGTACTCTTAGACAACTTAATCAGTTTTTATCATACATCAATTCCATACATCCCACTATTAAATATACTACAGAAACAGAAGACGAACATAGGACACTCAACTTTTTGGACCTCTCTATTACACTTGTTGACAACCACCACGAGTTTGACATTTTTAGAAAACCCACACTCAGATGCGATCATTCATAACTCCTCACTACTCGTACATCCACCCCCACATAAACATGCAACGTTCCATGCTATGATACATNATACTCGTACTCGTACATCATACTCGTACATGCAACGTTCCATGCTATGATACATCGACTGTTCTCCATTCCACTTTCTCCGGACGAAATTCAGAAAGAAGTTTGTACAATAAAACAAATTACATTTAACAACGGGTATCATACCAGTTTGATAGATTCCATTATTAAGAAGAAAAAACATACAATACACAGAAAACAAATCACAACACTTTCCCCCCTTCATAAAGATACCACGACCCCTCGCAGTACCATACCTTACATAGGCAATCTTTCTCTAAAGTTGGCAAGTTTATTTAAACAACACGGTCTCTACACTACCTGTCATGCACCTATGTCCCTGAGAAACATCCTCTCCGACACAAAAGATCCTACATCCCTCTCGCAATTAAGTGGAGTGTACGCGCTCAAATGAGGTGAGTGCAACGCGATGTACATGGGACAAACTGGACGCAATTTTGATAAAATACTACAGGAACACATTCACGCTTTCAAACACCTTACCGGACATTCACATTTCGTCACACATCTTATAGAAAACGATCACACAGTCAATGATTTCCAAAGTTTAGATATAGAAAATAATTACTGGAAAATACTTAAATTAGAAAACATTCACATTCACAATTTACTTAAATCCAACATTTTCACACATCATCAAATCCCAGATATTCCCCCCCCCCTGCTAAAATTAGCCATAAAACAACTGAAGCCCGTTACACGGAAAACCTGTGACGTCAATGGAAATTCCTGATACTTCCCTATATAACTCGACCCTTCATGAGACAACGGTGCTTTCAACCCACCGCTTGCCAAAGGACCCAGGTATGCCATTTTCTCATTTCATGTAACTATTTCATATTATATTGAAAATTATTAACTTTTCAAAGAAGAAGTGGTAGATTAAGTTTAGAATGTTTCAATTTATATTTATTTTGTAATTTATATTTTGGATTTTTTTTGTAGCACTGAAGATGACCGCCATGCGGCCGAAAAGGTCTTTTGCATAAATAAATAATGACAGAATGACAAAATCTTTATCTACTTATAACTACTTAGTTCAACTATCAGACTATAATGTACATGAACATCGTGTAGCTAACACGTTTCACTAAAATTGCAATTTGGTGCTTGACGCCAATGCTATTTCTTTTATATCAGATTCGATAGTGGATGTAGATTGGATAATAAAACGACATTTATTTTTGAAAACAATTTAATGAACTTTAAAAAACGGACATAAAGAAAATGATATATGACAATTCACATTTACATTTTTTCGAACTTCTTCTCTCCACAATTCCCCTTATATTCTGGAGAACATGAACTATACTTTTGTAGTCAACTAGGGTAAGTTCATAGCTCGACCAAAATATGAAATGTTCATTTTCTTGGATAAATCATATTTATGTCCACCAATTCTTCCACTACTCCCACTAATAAATTGGATACGCGAAAACGCCAATTCTTGTTAATAGAGTAACTGGTAAGTAAGAGATAAAAATGTTCAAGAGAAATTCAAAAGCCTCAAAAGGAGACCTAATGTAAACACAATGGAACATTGTTATGTTTTATTCTGATTATCCCGTTTTTTACGATTATAGTTATTTGAAATGAAGAATCTTCTGAAAATCTGATTGAAACAAAAACAGTTTGATAACCATGATATAAGATACCAAAATAGAAAAAAATAATTGTCTCATTTGAAAATTGCATAAAATGAATTTCTACAAAATATAATACAACACAAAACTGTAATATATAAGTGAGGATCAAGGAATTTTTACTCAAAAAATAGTTTACTTGCGTTTCTCTTTCAGTCAATTAAAGAAATACTGTATATATTAAAAACCTGCTCATTGAGCTCGAAAAACGAGTCTGAGACACGAGACATCTGTAACGGTCTGTTAAATGAAGTGTGTTAATATCATACAACCAGGTACTCATATTAGAATTGACTAGAACTCGCTTTCATTTTAAAATAATTAATAAAAACTGTAACACCGATAAAATTAGTTTTGAAAATTCGATTTGATTTTATATGAGCTAGTGATGAACTTCTTGCTTTCTCTGAACTAATGTTGTTATCCCCTCCACATGATGGCGCTTCTCATGGCTCTTTATCTGAAAGATGGTAATGTATTCATTCTAAACATGCTAATTTACTTATAATATCATTATTAACTGTCAATATATTATCTGCGTGAATATATTTTACGAAAGAATCAGTTACTAGATCTCTTTGCGACTATCTCTGACACACTTCGTCCCCGTTAGAACTATTCGATAAGTATTCATATCACATACCTTGTAGTTGGCTTGCTAATACCGCGTCTTCATCAACTTCCTCAACTGCGTCTGACGAAGATTCCCCTCTTTCTCTTTCCAAGACTTGAAGTAAAAGATTGCTCCAGTCAATATTCTCCGATGCCAAAGCCTCTTCGATCCAGTCATCCATTGCTTTCTCCAAAACAAGATCTGGTTTAGTAGAATTCAAGCTCTGCTGAATTGCCGCGATGGTTTCTTTAGACAATGAAAATCGCTCTGTGCCCTCTTGAATATTTGGTTCGGAAGGATTTTGAGAAGGAGCACCAGCATCAAATTTTTCGCTGCCGGCAACATTCGGAGCCTGTTGTGTGTCTTGTGATGATAATATACCTTGAGCAGCTGCGAGCCAATCGTGTTGTGTAAATCCATACTCAGCTAAGTCGATTGGTATGGATGGTTCATCTCGATTCAATTGCTCTTGATCGTTCCTATCTTGTGCTGTCAGTTGTTCCGTTCCATCGTTTTTGGAGTGGAGATTGATATTTGTTACAGTAGCTCTGGGTACTGATTCAAGAATGACCCGCTGCGATTCCACTGGTTTGTCTGATGAATCTTGTGCTGGCGATTCACTTGGCGAGTTAGTGATTGGTTCCACGGATGTTGGTGGTCCTGTTGCAGGGGCTTCCGATATTGATTCACTTCTGGTGGAATGAACGAAGACGCAGAAAACGCATGTTATCAAAATCAGTCGCACGAATTGTTTCATCGTTTCAGCTGTCAAGCCTTCTGAAATGAAAGAGAACAAATATTAATACTGCGGTTAGCTGCATGAAAGAGCTTTACGATTTGAAATATTGTGACAAGAGGAAGCCAGCAAACATATGTAAGACTTGAGTTTTTGGGACACGAAAGTAACATCTAAAGTTGATCGAGAGTTGGAACATGAGTTACAAATCAATTAATAAATTAAAACGAAAAATTTGATATATCCAAAAATCTAATTGAAATTAGAATAAGTGCTATATGAAAATTAATTCTGTCATTGGTGAAGTGTTGGTTGACTTCGAAAAAGAAGTAAGAGAGAGCGTTATCACAACCAATCGATTTATTTCCTCCAAAACTGTTTTTATGCTAATATCTTGCAATATTCATCGATAGAATCCTTTTATGTACTTTATTATTAATTTAATTGCTATGTACATTTTACTTCTTCAAATTTCTTTTTATCCATTCATTATTTAGCTCATCCTATTTGTAAATTATTATTTCTGCTATATATCACTATTTGTAGAACCACTGAAGATGACATAAATAATGTCGAAAAGAGTTTTGGAGGAAATAAATTCGTTTCCGGGGAGTAATATAGACTATCGTGTCTCCGTATTTATACGCAGTTACTTGCTCTTTTGACAATTTATTATTTTTGAAAATATAATGAAGAATATATAAAGAAATGGATACAGATGGATATATGCAACAGGTCAGCACACAAGAATACATTACCCCGTACTTCCTTGCCCTATTTCTCTGTTATCTGTGTTCCCTAAGTGTAACCACACTTCGTGTAAGTACAAGTTCTAACTTCCGCTCTTCACTGAGGCAATTTGTTCGGGGACAAGAAACTCCTAACGAAGCAATAGAACGGAAAATATTATTTTAAAATATTCATAGCTGCTAATTTGAGTGGTAATATATCTTTCAGTAACTAAGCGAAGTTTGAAATATCCAAAATTATAAATAACTGTTCTTACAGAATGATCGAATACTAAAGGTTAATCGATTGGTTTAAATGATAATAAAAAAATTGACGTATGCGAGTCCTTTTTATTTGTCCAGTCATTTAGTGTTTGAATCAGATACTACCTGGAACAAAATTGGATGAGTTCCTCCTTTTTTGTTTATGGGAGTGCTGATAACGAATTTCAAATTCGTTCCAAATAAAAAATTTTGAATAAGAAAAAAACTAAAAAAACATTAATTTTTTATTTCTGTTTTCATGAAAAAATGTACGTTTTTTAAAGAAAATATATATTTATAAAAATAAACTAGATAAAATTTTCCATAATTTTCTTAATTTCGAGTTTTTGGATGAATAGTTTACCTGTTGAAACGTGTTGTATTTGGATATTTTTACTTGAAAATTTTGTTGAAATTCTAAAAGTTTGACCCTTTAAGTTTATGGGGCGGTGATTACCAATTTTACGATACGGTATACGGTGTCAGATATGTTCTAACCTTAAGTATTCCTCTATCGATGCCATCACCTCTATCACCCCTCGTTTCACACGAGAACCGACATTAGTTTTTACAATTTTAAGTAAATAAATTCTGCGATACATTCTCGATTGATCTAGTGTTGGGGGAAAGAAGAGAATAGCGTGGAACATATTTTCTTCACAATAAATTTCAAGCTGTGAATAAATTTATATTTTAGGCATAATATTTTAAGTAAGATGACATCCAATCTTACGTGCACCATTTTTAAATTTGATATTTTTATTTGTCAAATAGATTGTTTATTCTAATTGGTGTATTTTGAATTTCCAGAGGTGGAACAAATTTACAGAATATAATGTTTTCTAATTTTCGGAGTTCCCCGAATATAAGTGTTAAATATCCGACCAAATTCATTTGTTCTATAATATAGATTCTTTTTTTCTCTAAGTATTTTTGTAACTACCACCAACCAAGTACTTCAATTTTTACTGTCGTCTTTTTTCTTAGAATAATAAAAAACGGCCTTCATGAAGACGTCATTGATAAGATATTAAATTTTAATCCGTTGATTGTGAGTTCGGATTTAAAATTTAACTTGTCTAATATTTAATTTTTTGAAAAAAGGATATGCAATTTTCAATCATTAAGAATTTCTTCGAGCCAGTTGAGATCGATTAAAACTGTTTGAGGAATGTTTTAAAAAATGGGGTATAATACCCCTAGTATTTCTTGCTCTTTTGCTGTGTTCTCCCTATTGTACTTTAAAATTTCATGGAAATAGTGATATCATTTAGGCTGTAGACGAACGGTCATATAATTATTGTTAGAGAATTTTCCTTTTTTCAAGCTTTGATACTGGAATGTCGAGTGGGGTTCACAAAATGCATTTATGAAGGGAAATCGAGTACTAGGATGTTCGCAATTACTTCCTAATGAGATTGTATTGGCAATCACTAAATGTAAGCTTCTTGTCGCAACTACGTTTTCATCCCCCCCACCTCAACAACAAAAAACACACAAAAAAAACATTTTTTGTTGATACCCCTCTCACATTTTTGTACAATTCTTAGAGAATTTTGCACACACCCCGTCTCTGATTTTTGGGTTTTTCTTTTTGTTACGATTTTCAATGTAATACATTCGTAATTTGTTAATTTTTTTTAATTCCGAAAAAAAATCTGTCATAAGCAATAGATATACTAAACTATGGTAAAATATTAGTGAGAATAAAACAGTTAAAAAATTATTTCTAACTATATCTTATGTGTCCAAAAAATCACAAATTTGGATACACATAATTTACACGGAATTATTTACCTGAAAATGCTAGTAAATAAATGTTCTCACACTTAGCTTTAAGTAAGCCTAGTATTTTTGTTAAATTTCTATTAGTATATTAGAATAGGTATATCATAGTATATTAGAACTCTTGAAGTCGAATTAAAATATTTTAAGCCTATAGAATAATTTTCTTTCCACACTGTACTGCTACGTAAAGTTGTATTTCACTGTGACCTGGAACTTTTATAAATCATTTAATCGAACGCTGATTAATTCTCGCTGGAGATAAATATTTTAATTTCATAAGTTAGAATGGATTAATTATTTATATATTTAATATAGAAATTAGAATATAAGTAAAAGATCTGATATCAAGTTTTCGTTTTCTGGGTCCTCGTAAGTTTCCATTCTTCAAATTTCACGTGAATTCGAGCACGAAAGGATGTCACAAATCTGAATAGTCAGTACTTGATAAGTACAAACTATTTTAAGCACATTTTAACATATATTTTATTAACAATTGAGCAAGTTAATCATCTTGTGTTGGGTAGAGTTTCTCTCTCATTTTCTAAAAAAATTACACAAAACTTTAAATTAAATGAAAGAACTTACACGCATTCAAATATTTAATACGTAAATGAGCCAATAAAATATTATGTTAATTTATATGTTCTTAAATCACTTCTTTCGGTGCATTACCTAAAATAAGTTATTCAAAGTAAAAGATTGAAAGAATTATATCCTAACAGTCTTATCACCTTTAAATGCTATATATAACATAAATTATTATTCGGATGTGGAAGAGCTATGGAAGTACGTTCTCCGCGGAATAAAGCGATGTAAGTTCAAAAGAAAAAAAATGAAAAGCTAACATTTTTTTCTTCTGTACACTTATCATCCATAGAACTCTGTGGTATCTGTGATGGTAGGCTATTTCTTTAAACTGCACTATCAATGAGGCTAATATAATGTAATAAAGTTTGAATTTAATTCTAAGCAAGGAAATTGAAAAGGAAACCAACCAACCAAACAAACAAATGTAAACTAGAGAGACAACACAGCACAACAAACATTTCTTCACTTACCTTCTGGCTTCGTAGGAGCACATGGAACTTATGCGGTGTTCTTATCTACTATCGAAGTGGAAAAGTGGTTGCCTCTTTATAACCTCGCTTCTAAATTCGGCGCCGTGGTCAGCGCACCCTTCTAACGGGTAGCGGTCTTCGCGTCCTCCCTCCACTTCCATGGTTGCCGTTGCAAAGTATTTTGAGGAAGTACATTCACCGATGCGCTTCTGAATAACTGTAGAGGTGAAAGGATACTGTGTAATAGAATATATTTACAATGGTGGAACATGAAAAATAATTTTAATTTTATTGGGTAGAATAATACTAAAGGAGGTGAGATATAGCGATAAATTGGAGTTGACGATAAGTGTCCGTTAACTTGAGGACAGGGACCGAGAGACGAGACCAAGTAACTCTGCCTTCAGCGATGTTCAAGTAATAATGTTCAAAGAGCAAAGCATGATGTAAAATATAAGCAAGTAGTTTTATAGAAGTATGATGTAAACAAGGCAATATACATGAGCTGTGCAATGAGTGTTGTAGACACGGCAGTCATAGATCATCTTCGGCTAAATAAGTGAAATTGTCATTTTAAAAGTACTTTTGTATGGTTAGAATTGCTTTGTTTGAACTTCATTCTTTGTTTAAATTAAAAAGCCTTCAAGAATTACGTTTTCGTCTTTGAAACAAGCAAGTATCTTTTAATTTAGATCCTTGAATTATTTGAACAGAGTATTGCAGGGTATTTCTACTAGATGCATAGCTTATTACTTTAAACAAACATAAATTTTCTACTGGTTACCAACTTAGTCCACGGAAAATAGACAAAACACAAAGGAAAAATTCATGTAGAGATAAAATTTGGTATATACCTTAAGGTTATCATTTCAAATGAAATATCAAAAGTGTCAATCGACTATGCTAAATATTTTATTGAGGGTCAAATGTCCCGAAAAACAGTTTCGAAAATAATTCTTCAGTGATACGATCTATCATAAAATAGTTACTGTAAATTTTATACGTTATAAAATTGCCTACAATGAAGGTTTCCATACGTTTTTCCCTGAAGCATCATTTGCGACCACGCACGGTTTAAAAAACAAATAAAACTGCTTTGCGCCCATTATGTGCACAAGAATGAGAACATGTGTACGGACTAACAGTACGCTTTTTCCTTTTCTTATTTAGGTGAATGGTTATCGTACTTGCATTGTAAATATAAAGACACCCTTTTATGTATAATTAAATTTTAGAATTTTCATATGCATATTTATAGATAAGAATATTTTAAGAAAAGAATGTAACATGGTTGATGCTTGTAATTATAATACATTTCCAGACAAATAATTTCGACAGAAAATAAGCTTAAAAAGAAACAAAGTATAATGAACAATGAATAATTTTTTATAAAATATCTGCAAGTCAGAAGTTTTTAATATACGTACACAACCCGAGTTTTATAACGAAGTGTAGTATGACAAGGATACGTTCTATCACGCAATTTGCATACCTTGAGTCTGGTAAGTGTTGGTTCTTGTGTAAAATTTACCTTAAAACGATTCAATAAATGTATTTCGTTCCACGCTATCTGCGATGTAGAATACTCGGCGCACCTTTTAACGCGGGCATCATCCACTATCCACGATACGAAGGCATAATCCACAATCTATTGTCATTAAAGAAATGTTCATTTTTCAAACTTATAGTCAAATATTTAAAGAATTATAATTTCCTAACTCCATACAAAAAGTCATAATTTCGATGTTCCTGCCCATTTTCCCTGAGTTTATTTCCGATTTGCAAAGATTCTTTCTATCAGATAACTGTTTCCTAAGAAGGGGCTTTTTGTATTAAATTCTAAACACTATCTCCTACAAATATGTATTTCAGGTTAAACAGTGACTACACCTCACATTAATGTACATAGACATTGCCGAATTTAGATTAAGACTCTTCCTAGTTATGATGATTAGGTAAGAGATACGATATTTATCATGTCTATACATCCAAATATCGAGTGCTATCTTTCAAACTTGATATTGTGGAAACCAATATTCGAGAGAAACTACCTCAGATTCTTGAGTAGAAGTCAACTAAGTCACTGGCATGTAAATTACTGCTGGTTCTACGTGTCGGTTGATGCAGGCATCCGAATGTAAACTCACTAAAATTATTTTGAAATGATTAAAACGTCCACGTATCTACAATGTAAGGAAGAGTCGTCAATCTCGCAATACTTATATTGGCTTCTCGACTTTCAAGTGATCTGAAGACTCATCCTTTATTACCTATCTATCTCCGTAGGAGTACTGAAGGAGGCGCTGGCCTTATAGCTCTGCCATACGCTGAATCATAAATAATAATATCCATCAGGCTAATTATTTTAAAACATGTAGAAATTGTCAAATTAAAAATATGTTTTGACATTATATTTATTTTGGAAACATAAACAAATATTCTGAGATGTGTTTTTTGAACTTACAGATTTGAAAATAAGACTTAGTATTTTTTACTTGAATTAGAAAAAACAAAACTTAGTCGTATTTGAACCAAAAATATTCATTTGAAGGTTATGATTACGGCAAGAAAGTGACAATTTTCATTGAACCCATGTTATACTTGATAATACATGAACACAGTGTTATACTTGATATACATTTATTGGTTCATTAAATAATATAACTATGATCTTTTGAGTTGAATTTGTTTGTAAATATAAAGTTAAATATAAATCCAGTTGTATGCCATATTTCGTATTTTTAGATAGAAATTTTAGTTTTTACTTTTAGATGATTAGTGAAACCATGTACTAAAGGAGAAAAAAGTAATGTAATGATTTATATCAAGAAATAGTAACATTATATTAACTTATATAATTAAAATAGGTCACATTTGTCCATGATTTCGCTCTACTTTATTTGGAATAGCTTAAAATAATACAACCACTTAATAATACAACCAAATAATTTATTCCTCTTTTAAATTACAAAGCTGAATTTGATGCACAACACTCTCTCTAGATAAAATGAATGTAAATACTAAAACATAAAAAAACAACAACAACAAACAGAAAGTGAATTTTAGACAGTTTGAATTGTTACCATACAAGTTTTCGGAACGAATTATTTCATGACTCCAATTTATTACTTCCTCCCAGAGGAAGGATTGTTACTAAGTTGGTTTAATAGTCTCAGAGAAAGAAAATATTTTTCATTGAAATGATGTTGTTCCAACCGAGATCTATTATAGACTAATTTTGGCATAAGCTAGAAAGAAGTGGATATACATATTTTACACCACATAAGGAAGCACATTTCAACACGTGTTCTGTTTTGTCGGTTTTTAGTGATATATCAAATCTTGACTGCAAGTATTATATTCTGCAGCAAACAGTTTCAAGCTTAATAATTTCAGATTAATAAAGTACTGTTAGCTGCAGAATAAAATCTCACGTCTTTACCGTGACCCATTGTAAATGAAAGAATTCAATAAGTTATTATATTTCTGTTTGTAAAAGAAATTTTTATCAAGAATTCGAATACGACAATTTTTAGACAGCTTTTCCACCTTCTGAAAAGTGGATTTAAAGAAACAAGGTATGACTTGTTAAGTAACAATATGTAATATAAAGTTAAAAAGAGAAATTGACCAAAAATTGAACTGAAACGTATACCACATTAGTAATTGGAATATATTTTAACATAGATCACAATTATTCACATATTATAACATTCACAATCACGTAAATGGTAGTGGAAATATCCTCAACTGATTTATTTTTTTTCAAAAATCGAGCTTTCAACTTTTACGCCACGAGAAGTACATGAAAATGTTTTGAGTATGTTATGTGTATTATCAGTCAGTTTCGACATATATAGAAAAACCGGTAATCGTCTACCACACGATCTGCTACACCTAAAACGTATCATTGAAAAGTAACATCCATGACTTTTGTAAGATGAACACTGTTCATTCCGCGACCTGTGTGTGTCGTATTTCGAGACACAAGGGAAAGGATACAGTAAATGGTCACTGATATACAGTTCTACGTTCACGGAAATTCCGGTTAGTGACCTCTCACGATATCACCCGTTTCTATAGACGGTAGAATTCAGGCTGTAAAGTATTTAGAACATATTTTTTTTGAGTTCGGAATACTGTTTCAATTTTTATGTTTCACATAATTGTATTTCAAGTGTTTATTCGTGTGAAACGTTAATTCTACGACGTTCTGTCGTTTTGATATGTATATTCTGCAGATCTTTCCGAACGCTGTTCTCAAGGTTATGATTTTAGAACATAATTTTAATATAAAGAATGTATTTTCTGAAAGAAATTAAAGGCTACGTATTTTCAGGCATGCTTGTTTACTTTCTGGAATGAAGCAAGGGACCTCTATATGAATTAGTTTATTCTCCTCCAAGTGGTGATACGCAGTTTGTACTTTTTTTTGGAATAAAGTTATTTAATTACGAAAAAATTAAACTAAGGAAACGATAAAGTTAAACATGGGTAGGGACGTAAGAGAAAATGCACGCAATACTAAGATTGAATTCAAATACTTCAATTAGAATAAGAAATCCAACGACACTGGCTTCAATTTATGAAAACGTACCTTAAATTTTGAGGTAAAAGATTTTTGATGGCATATCTAGGGAAAAACCATCTAACATATCTTAGCGGCACACACGTGTTACCGTCATAGAGAATGATGACCAAAACCTTATATCGGTACCGTGCATCAAAAAACATCTGGATAACATCTCTTAAATTATTATATAT
>NNCF01129992.1:79602-108478 GCA_002313205.1 Laupala kohalensis
TATATAGATATATGATGCAGATGATAAGGGTAAATATTTTTTTTTACTTTTTGCAGTGTTAGTTTTTTGGTTTCAATAATAATCCTTAACTAAAACACGAAAGACGAGCTTAAATGTTATGTACTTGATCTAAAATTAAGTAATCTATAAAGAGTTCGAGAGAAACTGGTATTTGTCGAGTTGAAAAGAATAAAGAATTGTCATACAAATATAATACAGTTGTTTAAAAGTGAAATAATGAAAATTTTAATGACAATTTTTGAAGTTATTATTCTTTAATAAATTTCAAGAGTTTAACGATATGTAATTGAAAAAACAACGGTTTTTTGTTTTTTTTAACTGCAAATTTTGAATTAGAAAATATGTATGATTGTTTGTAGCAATAAGCCTAATATTGAATGTAATTCTTTAATTTTACGCTAAAATTAAAGCTAATAATAATGCAATCTATAATTTCTATACCCCCAGGGGACATGCATCTTTTAAGTATGTGTTTGGCAAACAAGAGGTCCCGAGCAGAGTCTAGCATTACTTCCACCTACTTGTGCTAGGCTCCCTCCCTTTTCTTTTTTTATATATTTTTTGTAATGATGTTTGAAATGTTTAGAGAAGTGTTGATATTTGAGTTTTGAGTCGTAATTCAGGAAGGTTGTTAGTGGGTATGGTTGAGTCATTCGGCGAATCCCACACGCGGAAAGAGTCATTTTTGCTCTCCTCAGTGCGTTTCCCTATCTGCATTTTCCCTATCTGTACGGAATTTTAGGACACTAATGACCTAGATATCGACGAGCCGTAAAGAACCCACAAAAAAAAGGGGCCCAAACTGGGTCTAGCATTACTTCCACTTACTTGTGACAGGCTCCCTTCTTTCCCTTTCCTGACCTTCCTTGGTCACCTCTTGTTCTTTTCGATCCCAATGCTAGGGTATCTTTCATTTTCGTCTTTCTTTTGTATTTATTTTATTTTTTTGTAATGATGTGTGAATGTGTTGATGTTTGAGTTTTCAGTTGTAATTCAGGAAGGTTTTTAGTGGGTATGGTTGAGTCATACGGCAAGTCCCACACAAAAAAAAATTCTATAATTCGTAGTTGTCCGATTAAAATGTGACAAAACAGACGCAGTTGTAAAATTAGTACTGTTTTTACGGAAATATTTTTTTGTTTAGAACATAGATTAATACATTTGAGTGAAGTGGGCCGATCACTGAGAGTTCTGTGAGTGAAGTGGGCCGATCACTGAATCGACAGCAAGATACGAAAGTGTGACGGACAGACGGCGTCATCTTCATTATCTCTAACCTTAGGGTGCAAGCGTACTGTCTCAAATTCTTAGCCTGGGGTAAAAAAGGAAGTGAATGTGGAAGGTATTTCATTATGTTTGTGTATGATGTCTGGATATAATGTCTATCTGTTAACTTCTGATGACACATGGAAGGTCGTGTCATCTAAATACATGAGATTCTATTTCTTCTCTTACGTTGTCCCAAAATCTGTTATTATTTATCCAAAATATTTTTTTCTCTATTGGAACAGAGAAAAATTACCTCGTGGCTTTCGATCCTTGTGCCTTCGTAGAACACGCTGAATTGACTGTTGACGATAGCTGCTACCAAGTTGCGAATTTTTTTCTTAGGCTGGATGTAAAATAGTTCTTTCTCTACTTGCGAAAGAAAAATTGGAAATAAGTGTAATTCAAGTTCGTTACTGCCTTGTGTAGGGATTCTATTACGTAAGCTAGTGCTTAAGTTTTTCTTTTCCGAAACTAGTTGATTAGCATCAACCATCAATATATTTAAAAGCTACCTTTGATAGTACAACATCTGAATGAGAAAATAAAACACGAGAGTTAGTGAATTAAAAATAGACGGAACTAGTGATTTTAAAAAGATTTGTATTTACAATGGTAATTATAAATTACTAGTGACTTAGAAAGTATTAGATAATTCATGTGAAACAATGACCTACTGAAGGTTTTCCTGCTGTATTTTTTAGTCTCATTAAGTTTTAAAAAGCTGAAACACTTACTAAATCATATTTCAAAAACAATTCGTATATTTGTGTGAATCACTTGTAATTATGCATATTAGTTGAATGGGAAAATTTGTCATTTCAAATCTGTTAAAATTAGTTAAAAATATTTCCATACAATATATAACACAAGAAAAAAAATAATCACATAAAAAATTTCATATACAACACGTACTAACGAAACGCTTGCTCCATGTATGCAACACCTGATGATGACCTGCAGCTTATGTTGAAACATTGTGATGTTATTTGTGTTATTTTAAAGTACAGTGTCTGTATGATGACTTGTATTGATTATTTTTTTATTATCAGTTGAAAAGGGCCTTTCTTTGTGCATTTTTGTAACATAAACCTTCCGACATGTACATGTCTTCAGAAAATGTTTTACGCACTTGTCCCTTATTCTGCACCACTTTTGTGACATTTTTGTTGGCAGTTTGTATTAAAAGGTCGTGTACATTGATGGATACATTTTTCATACAACAATGAATAATATTGAATAAGAAAATGAAGTAAAAAGGTACAAATGTTCCGAATTCGTATATTCGTGTGGATTGATTGACAAGTATTACAAATTCATTAAGCACTGAAACACTTTTATTTCTATTTTTAAAAAATAAATAAAAAAATTAAATCAATAATGAGCTCATTAGTAGTGAAGTGTTGATAAATATGTTGAATATTTTAAAATGATGTTAAAAATTGAATTTGTTTATTTATGTACTATTTTTTATATTTTTTAGTGTGATGGTAAATAAAAATCTATAACTATGGTACTCGGCGTAAGTACCAAAACCACGAGAGATGAAGTAATTTATACTATTATTTTTTGCAATTCTCATCAGGTGATTTATCCTCAATTGTAAAGAACTGAACCTAGTTTTTTCGGTTCTCATATCTTTCGTCCTGCCGTTAAATATAATTCTCCTCATTCATTTTATATAGACTTTAATTTGGAGTGTACACAAATTATCATTAATTTCATTTTCTGATTTAAAATTAAAACTCAACGTCATAAAACCAACATTTAATTATCTACAATTTAAGTTCCGTAAAGAAGTTCCATTAATTCAAGTTATACATTTTTGCACCGTTGAAGGTATTTAACTCGTTAAAATATTAAATATATTTTAGAATGTCTTTTAACTTATACATGATAGCTCAAAATATGGCAATTGTAAAATATTAATTATATTTTCGATTGCTTTTAACTTGCCATTACACAAAAATATGGTCTCAAGCCCTTTTATACAAAAATAATAAAACTGGACCAGACCTTTTTAAAAAGAAACCCTCTCAATCAAAGAAGTTAGACTAATATTATGGCTAAATTGAAATTCATTTTCCTCTCAACCATATATTAGAAAATGATACTTAATACTGAGGAGCGCAATGTTCTCATGGGTAATACTTTGCCTTTAGCTGGAAGGTTTCGCAAGGGGCACCCGGAAATACTTCCTCTCCGTCTGGTTTGTATTCCTTGTACTTCTGCTCAGCCAGGAGCTCGAAACCAGCGCGCGCCGATTGTTTCTGTGACGCGACTCCAGAGAACACAGTCGTTGTGAGCTTCAAACCAATTGCGCGAGCTAATGGTTCACGAGCCAGGAGCAATTCACGACCCAGCTCCTGACCGCGGAATATTGGAGACACTGACAAACCTAGAGCCGACATAACAGCATCCACTCCGTAGCGCTCGAAGACGTTTACTTCGTGCTCGATGTATTGGAGAGCAGCCATCACTTTCTGGAGGCTCTCCCCTGGCAACTGCAACACATCAGAGGTGGATGTTTACGAGAATGAACGTTTTTCTAATATACATAAAAAGACAACCCGCTACAATAGTGTGTGTATCTATGTGATTGAAAACATGTATGAAAATATGAGCATTTGAATGTATCGGAAGTGAAAGAATTTTCTATTTTAGGCATCAGTGTTGTCGCTATTTCACTTATGTGAGTTTTGAATTTTGCGCGTAAATAATCGATCTTCAAACCCCAGCGATTTATATTAAATATGGTTTTTGAATTCTATTGTCCATTTGTGAAGCAAACCATGCATGATATTCAAAACAAAGAATTTTGAACATCGGTACAGGAAGGACAACAATAAAACCCAATATCTTTTTATACTTTCGAGAACGCTCGTAGAAGGTTTTTCGAAATCTCTGGGGAGACGCCATTAATATGTTTTATCTATAACGAACTAATTGAGTTATAATTTCAGTATTTGAATACAAATATTATTAAATCAAACTTTTGAAAAATACTCTCTGGAATTTTCGAGATTTTGCATTTTAGTAGGTATCAGATTCTGTATTTATTCTGGTTATAGATTTAAGTTTACATATGTGATGACTCGCGTCTAACATGATAGACCTGTATATTATATGAGACCACCAGAAAATACAAGTATGCTGTTCTTCATTTTGACTTGCGTCACAAATCAAACCTCACGGGTGTTCTGTAAAATTTTATGCTTATGCAACATAAGAGATGTATAGAATGATTGTAAAATTCATTTTATAACGGTAATTACATTTTCTTATTGCACTATAAGAATATATATTGTCAGTTGGTTTAAACATTTTTATCAATAAAAATAATTGTTCACACATTTATTATTTCTCCTATGTATATTGCGACTTATAACTCGAGTGAAGCTGAGAAAAGAAGCTAGTTCTTAGATAAAGGTTATTATAAGACAATAAATGAAGAGAATTATCTAAAACTACTCGTATTAAAAATAATTCCATTTTACGCCGCCACTAATTGAAATATCGCAACGGATGTCTGTGACCTCATAATTGTATTGTGTGATATTATTATGTGATATTAACATTCAGTAAGGTTAATGATAAAAACGTAAAAGTATGTAATCGGAATGAAACGCTTCTAGCAATTCAAGCATAAGATACACTAGAAACGACAACTGCCCCTTTTATTACCATATTCGTGCATGGAAATAACTCTTTTGACGACACTAAATACTCCATAAATTGTAGAAGTTTGAATTTCACAAAATTTAATTTTTGAGTTTAATTTGAGAATAAATAATGAGCAATTATAATTTAGTCCTTTATAACGCACACAACTAGTTTTGTGCAAAGCGCAACGCCCAAAACCATTATTGATCGTTCTGAAAAGGCACAGAACAAGTTTGGGCAAAAATACATCTGCCAAAACTAGTTCTGGTCGTTTTTCGTCGAAAGGGAAATAGTTGTTTTTGGGAGTAATGCTAATATTTACTCCGATATTATTAAAACCGTAGTAGTTTGCAATTCATCTTAGTTAGCCATTATTTTCAGTAAAGTTACACGACTTAGAAAGTAGCTACACACAGATTTCTTTTTTACCTCCGGATAATTTTGGCCTTTGAGTTCCACCCCAGTGACGTTGCATCCTGCGATGGTTGGTGACGATTCACCATTGGGCCAATCAGAGAAAGCTACAATGGCAATTCGATGTCCCAACATGAGATACCACAACTTCCGAAGTGACTCATATGACACTGGATCTTCACGTACTTTGGTTATTCTTAACATATTTTCCTCCTGAAAAAACAAACAGAGAACAGAGTTGTATGGTTACGTTTTTACTAAATATTTTCAACACAATAATTTGTTTTCCATTTTCATTAATGAACTACAAGTTGAAGAATAAACTGCGTCTTAAAACTTATTGATCATACTTGAGCCTTGGAAACTTGTTTTTAATAAATATAACCCCGGTATTTTTTGTATTAGCAATATGTCTAAAATTGAAGAAGTCGATTAATGTACAATTATTATTATATCAAAATCTATCGAAGCACGGAAAATTGCGATTTGTAGACAGTTTCCGTATATTCATAATGTCTCAATTGAATGCTCTTACAATATTAAGTCCAGAGAAGTCAAAATAGAAATCAGGGACATTCAATTCCCACGTTCAGTATAATTATGGTTGTGAAAACTCATATGGTATCAAAAATTTCTGAAACATCGTTTAAATAGAATAAAGTTTGCTGAATACACTTTCAGGATATATTACGCTTACCCTTTCACGGTCCTTTTCTTCCATTATTTCGAAAATAATATTAAAATACATAAATATATTTTACAAGCGTGAGGGAAATTTCACCTTGAGAAAGCTATCACACATGAAGTCGACAATCTGTTCGTCAAGCTCCGGGGGTACATCCTGAATCCAGAAGTTGGGCACGCGGCCGTCAGGCATTGGGCGGACGCCTTTCCAGCGGCGCCATACACTGGGGAGAGGCACAGACACAGGTCGCTTCCACTCAGCACTCATAGTTCTTCCTGCGTATAGAAGTTCATTAATTCACAAAATTTACGAATATAAAAAAAAAGGCTCAAACAAATCATAAAAAAATGGAAATGAGGGAGAAAATTTAAGTTTTTAGATATAAAACAAACAAACAGAGCCTATATCTCAGTGGTATTTTTGAAAATGATATTCACCGATCTCTAATAGCGATTTTTCCCCAAATACAGCATCTCAATAAAAGATGAGATAATACAACAAACTTGAATCAGAAATTACATCGAAGCTCGAAGGAGAATGATATTGCGAAATATTAAAAAGTAACGAAACGTTCTTGGGCTGTCATTGATTGTACTTTTATTCTTGAAGTCATAATCAAAAGCAGTATTTCCCAAAGTTTTCGGATCCGCGGGTTCCTTAAATGACTGACTATTTTTGCCGTCATTCTTAAGTATACATCACTAATATTACATTTATTATACAGTGTAGCACAGTTGAAATAATATTTCTGACTAATTAACTTTTTACAACATGATATGACTCAATATAATGTGATAGGATAACAAATGGAGCAATATGAATGCAAACGTGAAAAAGTGATTTATTACAAGAAAAAATATTTTATATTTATTTTAGTTATGGCGTCTTGCACAATCATGACCCTCTTAGGGGACCACGTATCTAAAAACGCGACAACAGTATAGAACTAAACACGATATATGAAGGAATGTCAATACCATTTACACTTCGTGCTTACTTGCTAGGTTTGGTTATTCTTTTATATATATATTTTATTATATATATTTATGATAAAATAAGATTAGCATTTATGAGAGTTTTAAGTCTGACATTAGAACATTTTAGTGTCTCTCAATAACAGTTTAATGGGACTTGAGAAAATTAATCGAATTGAATCTGTGATAAATAATCACCTTTGGATTTTAAATTAATGGTTACCTTTTTTTGAACAATGTCCTTAATTCACGATAAATATTTGACATTCAAATTTCTTTTGAATTTTTTTTATAAAACCTGTAAGGAATCATAAAATTGAAAGTGCGAAGTCTAAAGCGCTACACCTTACGCGTCTATGTTGCTTCACAACGTCGGGAGTCTATTTATGTTAGACGGTCATGAAACAAACAAAACATAATACACACAAATCCATACCTTTTATTGAAAATACATAATTATAACCGAATTGCACAATATGTGTAACGAAGAAAACCTGAAGTATCGTCCTTCAGTGATTCATATTAGTATTTTCCCACAACACAAGGATATATCCCGGAAATTTTGTTAAAAATAGTTCTGATTTGAAAATTGAAAATATAATTTTCAGAATTTTTTTCATTCTTGATATAATGTATTGGGCAACTGCTTCTTTTTCTTTTCTCTCATATTTGCATTTAGATATTTCTTGAGTACAGGAGGGTATTTTGAGTGGGTATGGTTGAGATTTTCGGCGAGTCCCGCACACGGAGAAGATTCATTACGACTTTTCTTTACAGAGCGAAACTGCTTTTTTTACCCACTTGCAAGGGTCCTAATAATTTTGACGGTGACGAGTCCTAAGCCTTACAAAAAATGAATGTTCTGAATGAATTGAAAATCTGAAGGAAAGAAAAGTCGATTTCGGAGGATCTCTGATGTCATCATAAAGATAAACGACTTGAATAAATAATAGTCCTGATTCTACGAATACTTCTAAAAACTTACTATGAAATTCTTGTTGTTCACCCTTCTACTATTCATATGCACAGATAGTATCACCTTGCTATTCTTTCAATAAAATACGTCCATTTCCAATAAGAAATTATAAAATTCTTAGGTATGAGGAAAAATTGTTCTGGTATCTGTCGTTCTTTTTGAGGCCATAAGAATTGCGCCGACAGTTAAGTCGCGACGAATCAATAGGTTTTTCATAAATGATTAAGGACAATATCAAACAATCACGTTTCTCATTGGGAACTACAAGAAGTATACATTCTTTACTCTATTTTATCCCATCATGAATCTACTAATGCTTCTAATACAATTACTATGAGTGTTTCAATATTTAAGATTTTATAAATATACAAGTAATTATTTTCTCGATGGGACACAACGAGAATTGTAATTTAAAACGTCTAATTATTTTTCTATACATGTCTTTATTATGAACGAGACGTTTTTGGGGTTTGTTCTGGAGTGAAACACATACTGCCATTTCTCTACTATTTCTTGTTGTTATAGAGTACTGAATCCTGAAAAGAATATTCCCCTAAATACATTTTGATACGATACGTTTTAATACGATATAAGTTCGATGAAATACCAAATCTTGGTGCTAAACGAAGGCATATATTAAATTCCGCGAACTTCAGGTTCTAACTGTGAGTTTCGATTCACGAGAAAGAGGTTTGCGCGCGAGAAAATGTTTGTGAGATATATCGTTTTGTTCTGACATTAAAAATGGTTAATGTTTCACTAGAATAATATAATGGTAATGGATAAGTATAATAAAGATATGATGAAATGGATATTGTTGATTCAATTATCCAACAATATGACCAGCGTTGACCCGAGTGACTCACTCATTAATGAACGCTGAGAAAAAAATACTATTGGCAATAAGAACGTGAAATTTAGGCGAGTTTTTGAATTTTTATACTTCGAAACTTTTGTTTTTAGAGGAGAGATTGAAAGAAATGTTCAATCTGAATATTCACTATATATCACTAACTATTTAAGATATCCTTAAGGTTTTTTGTATTCAAACATTCTATTTTTTATCTACTCTAAATGAAGGGTGTACCGTATCATAACCAAATCTCCCAAGCAATGTCTGTCCATGTCAGTTGGTTTAATATACAGAACATCATGATCTTTATATAAATTATATCGCAACATTGGGGTAATAAAAATACTTATGATCTTAGTGTGTATTTCTATAAGCAATAAACTCTCAATCAACGTTTGTTTGGTGGAAACTTGTGAAAGGTATTCTGAATCCAGATTGTCCATAACTAGTTCGATGAGTTAATAAATAACAAGTACAATTTGGCAAGAGTTTGTTTGTAAATATATTGGTGGTGTTGGGTGTATGCCGGCTTACTGTGTATTGCTGGAAGAAACTGGAATTTTTTTTCATTTTTATAATTTCTTCCTTTTTACTATCTCCAACTCCGTTATCGCTCCTTTTATTTATTTAGTATTGAGTATTGAAAAGCATTTCTCATGAACTAACTATAACAATTTTCGCTCGTTTCCCCCGCCGCCCTCCAACGCGCCCACGAAATAATCTGTAATATTACTAGATTCAGTAACTTTTTTACTAACTGAAAAACAAGAAAAATGTGTTAGTCCTGCTAAAATAATGTACACTTTATTTATTTACCAGGAATAAGTTACTGATCGCAATGGGTTATTTAGACATTTTATATTCCATTATATTGTTAACTTGAAATTCTCAGCGTACAGCTTATTAATGCAGAATATTTATTTAGTTTACTTAGTGGAAATATATCAAATATCCATTAATCACAATATTAAATACATAAGAACTATAGAAACACGTTAAAACGTATCAAAATCACAACGTTGGGCGAATATTGTTACCAGTATCAAGTGAGTTACATTGCGATTGAAAGCTCAAGTCACACTAAAACTGTTTAAAAGTTTCTCAACTACTCCCACATGCGTGCTTACGTTTCAACACATTGGCAGACTATTGTGCTTTTTATTCACAATATTTCCGTAGCATGATATTAGTCTATTATTTCTGTTGATATTGCTATGATTCCTGTTTGTTCCATGGTTTGTCATGTCTTCATTACTCGCGATTCTCGCTGCTGCAAACTTGAGTAGCGCAGATTAAATTTTAAATTTGAGCAATCACTTAAGAAAGTTAGGAAATAGGATCTTTCACAATGTTGCTCATGAATTCTTCATTGATTAATGTTTTGAACAGTTCACGCTATGTGTTATACTATGAAGTATTTGTATGCCTATAGATGACGTTATGCAACGAAAAAAAAGTTACATTCAATTCTTCGCAATTGATACCAAGCGTATTGTGCTCAGATAAATAATGCACAAATACGTTCAATACTTACCGTAAGTAGCAAAGCTAATAACTTGTGTACCAAGAGACCACTGACCAATAAATCAGTAAAAACGTTCCTCGAAACGTTTATATATTTGTTGTCTGATACTAATCAGATTACGAGTAAAGAAAGAGTATCAATTTCAATAGTTTTATTTTGACTGATGACTGTGCATTGAGATATCTGATGGATAGTAACACCTACAACCTGTTCCTTGAACTTGAAAACAACTCCAGAATTTCAAGTGACATTTGTTTACGCTTATGTGATAAGTAAATTGATGAGGGGAATGAGTTGCAGTACGACAGGAAGTTCTCAGTCGACTGTAAAGTCCACAAACAAAAATTAACCATGTGAAGACATGTAAACAATTCTTAATAGCTTATTGATATGATGGTTAGTTAATCTCCATGAAATTTGATAAACGTTTTGGGTGAAAATGAATCAAGGATATGTAACAAGTGTTCTTTTAACTGTTGTTAAAAATAATGTCTTTCTTATGTGTGACCTGCTTTTCCATGGAACTTTATGTTAGTGAAGTGGGAATAACCTTCGCAGAAAACCTCATCCGGACCCCGAACTGTACGAGGTAATACTGCTTCATAGGAATCAAAATAGCAGTAGTAATATAGCTGTTTATCGTCCCAACGTCTCAATCACAGTTTGCTAAAAAGGGATAAAGCTTTTACGATCAGTTCTGTGTAATTTCCTTACAATGGATGAAAAAGATTGAATCTTTTCAAATCCTCGGTTAAAAGTTTCCTACAACACCGTTGCTTCTGTAATATATGAGAACTTGGTGCTTTTAATAAAAATATATCTATTAGTTTCTATTTTCTCACTAAATATTTCTTTATTTCCAGTGAATTATAAGTATAATAATTGCTTATATATTTCATAATATTATTGTAATAACACTTTAAATAATATGTGAATAAAATGCAAATCTAATTGATGTATTTTTTCTTATGTTTGTAACTATTTTTATTTTTATCTTGGCTGAGTACACTTTTCTTAGTAGCCCTATTCCGACCCGGGTTTTTGTCTGGTTTTCCTTTTAGCACATTAATCGGAATAGCTGGGATAGTCTCTCTCTTGCTCCGGAGAGTAAAATAGTATATTGCCGCAGTTACAGGCAGTTTTTAACTAGTTTTTGTTACTATGTATGATTTGTTTATTGAGTAAGAACATGATACAATACTATTGTAAAAGATACATCTACGCATGGTCATGTCCATGGTCTGTTGTCTATGTTTAGTTTTATCCTCTGCGATAGTATTGTGTGGGCCTTTACTTAGATAGTAATGTGTAATGTTATTGCAATATTATAAAACACTTTAAAAATAAAACACATCTTTACTTATTTGAAAAGTCTAACAGTTTATTATTATACGTATGGTGAAACTATTAAGTTTTTGATGTTGTTCTGCTATTGTAATTATTGATATCTTGCTACTACATTGTGACTCATGTAACATCGTTTTAAAAAAATTTGTACCGCTTTCTTCGGTACAGTTTTGAAAGAATGTAGTCGAGAATGTCATTAATCATTTGTTCCAAATCAATGTGTGAGATCATCAACGCGATAAACATGGGGATGTGTCCCGAATCGTGTGCTTTGCAGCATTTACCATGTCATAATTTATCTCATTTATTCCGTGCGAGGAATCAAAATATTACAAGAGGATGGAATGAACATATAACAGATGGATGAAATATTATCAAGCGATTCTCCAAAAATCATTAATACATATTAATACTTAAATATAAAAATGTACTCTTACAATACACGTTCGTACTAATTCCCTACATCTGATGTTCATTGAGCAATGTAAATTCTCCCAAAATGATTTAATAAAATAAAAAAATGTAGAATTCTTGTATAGAAGGGATATTTGTGAAATTAACACAGTTAATTCCACACTTTTTCTAAGCAAGGCGAGACGTGTACATTGACGTCACTAATTCGTGGTGACATTTCTTATTTCTTCTCTTAATTTTGTTTATCAACGCTTCGAAGAGCGTGAATACAGAATAAACTGCGTGCATCGTTACATAACTTACTGTAAGAAAAACTTTTCACCTTATAAAACTAATCTATTTAATTATATACTATTAATCTTAATTTTAATTTATTATTGATATATTCTAATATATAAATAAAGTATAGTTTTCATTCGTGTAGTTCTTAAATTTTATTTTAAAAACTAAGAATGTATTTTGAAATGTATTTATTTGAAATCTGAGAAAAATCTTGACACTTTTATTACTGATTGTTGAAAATAAAAAAAATCTTTCTTTTGATAGAATCATTTTGTAAACATTTAAAGACTACAATTCACTCCCTTCTTCTTTATGAATATTTCACAGAAAAAAAGTAAATAGATAAATTCAACTTAAATAGTTATCTCAATAATGAAAAATATTGTTTTATTCGAGTGAATATAAAATAATTATTTCTTATCATGTGTGTGGTGCAATGAAAAAAAAAACACTCTTACTTTACTTAGTTATTCAATTTATGAGATGCAATTTTCATCCTATCGTCAAATGAATTTTTCTAGCTATTGAGGTAATCCTAATAAATTTATACTTCATCGTTCCTGAATAGTATTAAACTTAACATACATATTTAACTTCAAACTTGACTCACAGATTTTTAATGATTTTTAATGTTAGAAAAAGTAATGAACGAATATTTTCCTCATAGTCAGTCATGCAAATGTAACTCTTTGGATATAAAGAAGACCATAGATGAACAATCTGATAAATACTTACCAGAGAAACAGTCGTAAGAGAGGAAGAGAGATTCTTGTCCTGTTGTCTTCTGTTCTTCCTCAGTACAGCGTGAGACGCAGAATAGAAGTAGGTGCCAAGTGGATCGGTTGGCGCATGTGTAGGCGTGTGTCGCACAGACGCCACATTAGTGAGCGATCTGCCACTGGCCGACGTCGCGTTGTGTAAATCCCCGACAAGGTCTCCGTTCCCTTCTCCGCTTCCTCGAACTCCTCCAAGTGCCAGGCAATTATCTTTACTGGCAAACATCTGACCGGCAAAGCCTTCTAGAACCTGCCGTCGCTCAAGGTCAAACCACTGTGATCTGGTCCACAAGTTTCCAGTACCTTGGGGTCACGATGGACAGGAAACTCAGCTGGAAAGAACATGCCAAATCTATACACTCCAAAATGAATAACACGCTTGCCCGTCTATCTCCCATCTTTAAAATTCGCAGGATCCGGCTCAAGGTGAAACTCCTTATTTACAAAGCGTGTATTCGCAGTTTTGTGCTTTACGCCTGCGAAACTTGGGCAACTGCTCCCAGACCTTACCATCTCCGCCTTCACATCATCGAGAACCGGTTCCTGCGGATGGCTGTACGACCGCCTTTACGCACACCCAACTCTTATCTCCGTTCTCTCTCTAAATTAGAACCTATAACAAAATTTATTTTCCATCATGCCCGGAAACACATCCGGAAAGCATTTCACGACCCCTCCCCTCACAACACTTTCAGAAAATACTCCCGTNTATATATATTTAACTTCAAACTTGACTCACACATTCTTAATGTTTTACACGATTGATCAGCAATCGAAGAAAAAGTAATGAACGAATATTTTCCTCATAGTCAGTCATGCAAATGTAACTCTTTGGATATAGAGAAGACCATAGATGAACAATCTGATAAATACTTACAAGAGAAACAGTCCTAAGAGAGGAAGAGTGATTCTTGTCCTGTTGTTTCCTGTTCTTCCTCAGTACAGCGTGAGACGCAGAATAGAAGTAGGTGCCAAATGGATCGGTTGGCGCACGTGTAAGCGTGTGTGGCACATACGCCACATTAGTGAGCGATCTGCCACTGGCAGACGTCGCGTTGTGTAAATCCCCGACAAGGTCACCGTTCCCTTCTCCGCCACCACAGTGTTATCTGCCTCTTCCTGCATGGCGTTTCAAACAAATTGTCGCAGACAAAATATGGCTTCGAATTAAAATGATCGATTTAAAATTTTATATTAACAATAATATCGTGACTGAATTAAAAGAGAACAAGCTTTCATGGAGTATTTAAAGAATAATTAAGAGAATATAATTTCACAAATTTGTTATTAAAAACAAAACCTTACAATTAATTCACTGGTGAAAATACTTAGTTCAAATAGTTAAACATTAAGTGTGTCACATATTGTTCTGTCAAATAGTTTGCAGTTCGGATATTACTCAAGAACATCCAGAATTTTGTTTGCTAGATTCGTTTAATAGTAAAGATTTAACTTCAAATATTGTAGAATGATTGAAATATTTTCTCACAATCTTACATTTTTTCTTACACTTCAATAACATTATTAAATGTTCGTAAGTTACACTCTTGCACTACCTATCAACAAAGTTGATGATAACAATATCCATGAACACACAAAGAAACAAAAAGATTCTCTGTAGACCTGTAAATGACGCGATAAATTTTTAGAGCAGAGTAAAAAATTTGGGATTTTGAACCGCTCAACTTTCCGATTACATTTAAGGTGAGATATACCAATACACCAGTTTATAATATGTCTCCTTAACCTCTTTACAATTTTATTTACACTTAGAAAATGGTGTAATTCATCAGCAATATTTTCAGTGAAAGTATACTTCCCGCTTGATATTTTCAAAGAAACGAAATTGACGAGATTATCGAAACTGCGGCACTCGTAGTAAATTGTGATGTTTTCAGTATAAAAGCTCATTAGTAAAATACTCTACAATATTGGCATGGAAAATCATATAATTGTGTGTTTCTTGGTCAATCGTTACACTTTTACAAGTAAAAGAGATATTAGTATAATGATGACGTTCAGTAATTAGAAAATATTTTGAACATTCATCCAGATACAGATTAATTCAATGGTTTACTACTTTCAAATTCTCGTTTTAAAAATTGCTTTGTGGCTATGTATTTGCTTAAAAATTGATACATCGAATAGGAAATTTTCTCTTCTTCCGTATAGTTTTATTTTGAAATATTCAAATAAACCATATCTGCATTCAATTTCTGCTGACTTACGAAGTTTAATAGAAATGGAAGACAGAATAAACAAATTTTAGTTGAAACGACTTTGGTTTTTGAAGAATATTTCCATGCTTTTGGCTTAATATTTTTTAAGAAAAGACCACAGAAACCGTTCTTCTGACTATAGTCAGCGTATGGACAAATTTTGTGCCTTAACGTTCTTATCAAAATGGAATTCAATTAAATAATTTTAAATAATTTTACGAAAATAAAATAGGATAAGAAATATATGTTTAACATTTCAATTAAACTTTCCCCAATCGATCTATTTACTTTCTCATTTCCAAAACTTACTGAAAAATATGTTGCGTGATCACTATTATGTTGGTTAAATCAATGGGAACATTCCATGTAAATACAGCTATGATATTAAGGATACCTTAAAAGTTTATAGTATTTTTTCTCCATCAAATGAATAAAATTTGACTATTATTTTCGTATGATTCTTCTACCTAAATGACGATAATTAAATGTATCTTTTATAATCACTTATTGTAAATCGTGAATGGTGAACACAAAAGAAAAAACAAAAGCAAATATAGTATAAGTTTACAGAAAATCCAAGACAGCAAGAAATGTAAGTGTTAGTTCTGGTGTAAAATTTACCTTCAAATGATTCATTAAATGTTCTTCGTTCCACGCCATCTGCGATGTAGAATACTCGGCGCACCTTTTAACGCGGGCATCATCCACGATCCACGATCCGAAGGCATAATCCACGATCTATTGTCATTAAAGAAATGTTCATTTTTAAAACTTATAGTCAAATATTTAAAGAATTATAATTTTCGTACTCCATACAAAAAGTCATAATTTCGATGTTCGGCCCATTTTCCCTGAGTTTATTTCCGATATGCAAAGATTCTTTCTATCAAATAACTGTTTCCTAAGAAGGGGGCTTTTTGTATCAAATTCTAAACATTATCTCCTACAAATATGTATTTCAGGTTAAACAGTGACTACACCTTACATTAATGTACACAGACATTGCCGAATTTAGATTAAGACTCTTCCTAGTTATTATGATTAAGTAAGAGATACGATATTTAAAATGTCTATACTTCCAAATATCGAGTGCTATCTTTCAAACTTGATATTGTGGAAACCAATATTCGAGAGAAACTACTTCAGATTCCTGAGTAGAAGTCAACTAATGTTTCTAAAGAAGGAAGCGTAACAAAAATAAAATTGTAAAACAATAGAGATATGTTTATACTCTTACTCGCGATGGATGCTCTCATTGAATTTTGCCAATTCGTACACCAGAAAAATTAGGTACAATGTAAATTGCTTACTTTCTAAGACGTGTAGTCCGAAGTTAATGATTTTTGTACCATGTAAAAGATAACTGAATGTATGAACGTAGGCTTCCGCGACCGGAGTCCGGGACAAACAAGTTCATACCGACTCTGGCCACGGAAGTCTACGTATATACATCCATATATCTTTAAATTTTTACGTTTATTCATTCATTTACCATAAAAATGAATGTATTGGGAAATACAATAGTTATCGTTAGATATTTCGTGTATTTAAATAATTATATAATACTATGAAATTTTTGGAACGTGTCCAACCAATCCAGAAAATAAATGAATTTGCGAATTTCCCAATCTTTTTCTAGCAAATAGTGATTTTATATCTAATGAATCAGTGTTGTAATAGCAACGTCTTTACTTCCAATACACTGCTGAGAGGGATAGCACTGCTTCCATTCACTAGGTTAATCTGGATCACGCTTTTCGCTGGGGGTTTCCTCATTCATTCCAGACTTATGAGGGTTTAGTACTAAATTTCCAGACATCCCAACATATCACCTACAAAATCCTTCGTCAAAAAGATGGTTGCAGTCTTCGCAACGAAAGAAAAGTAACGAAATATAATCAAAAGGTGCGATAGCGCGCTTTTGTTATATGTCGACTGCGGAAGGTGGCCTAAGGTAGCATGCCGCGGTAAACATTCAGGTTGCTATATCCTGTGAAAAGTTTACTTGAGGCAGTGACAGGCAGACAAAAGGCTAGAAATCAAGCCTCCTGTCCGTCACTGGCATGTAAATTACTGCTGGTTCTACGTATCGGTTGATGCAGGCATCCGAATATAAACTCACTAAAATTATTTTGAAATGATTAAAACGTCCACGTATCTACAATGTGAGGAAGAGTCGTCAATCTCGCAATACTTATATTGGCTTCTCGACTTTCACGTGGTCTGAAGACTCATCCTCTATTATCTATCTATCTCCGTAGGAGTACTGAAGGAGGCGCTGGCCTTATAGCTCTGCCATACGCTGAATCATAAATAATAATATCCATCAGGCTAATTATTTAAAAACATGTAGAAATTGTCAAATTAAAAATATGTTTTGACATTATATTTATTTTGGAAACATAAACCAATATTCTGAGATGTGTTTTTTGAACTTACAGATTTGAGAATAAGACTTAGTATTTTTTACTTGAATTAGAAAAAACAAAAATAGTCGTATTTGAACCAAAAATATTCATTTGAAGGTTATGATTACGGTAAGAAAGTGACAATTTTCATTGAACCCATGTTATACTCGATAATACATGAACACAGTGTTATACTTGATATACATTGATCGGTTTAATAAATAATATAACTATGATCTTTTGAGTTGAATTTGTTTGTAAATAAAAAGTTAAATATAAATCCAGTTGTATGCCATATTTCGTATTTTTAGATTAAAATTTTAGTTTCTACTTTTAGATGATTTGTGAAACCATGTACTAAAGGAGAAAAAAGTAATGTAATGATTTATATCAAGAACTAGTAACATAATATTAACTTATATAATTAAAATTTGTGTTAACTGAATCAATCGTCACATTTCTCTACCACCTTATTTGGATCAGATTTAAATAATGCAACCACTTAATAATACAACCAAAATATTTATTCTTCTTTTAAATTTGAAAGCTGAATTTGATGCACAACTCTCTCTCTAGATAAAATATATGTAAATACTAAAACATAAAAACACAACAACAACATACAGAAATTGAATTTTAGACAGTTTGAATTGTTACCTTAAAAATTTGTATACAAGTTTTCGGAACGAATTATTTCATGACTCTAATTTATTACTTCCTCCCAGAGGAAGGATTGTTACTAAGTTGGTTTAATAGTCTCAGAGAAAGAAAATATTTTTCATTGAAATGATATTGTTCCAACCGAGATCTATTATAGACTAATTTTGGCATAAGCTTGAAAGAAGCGGATATACATATTTTACACCACATAAGGAAGCACATTTCAACACGTGTTCTGTTTTGTCGGTTTTTAGTGATATATCAAATCTATACTGCAAGTATTATATTCTGCAGCAATCAGTTTCATGCTTAATAATTTCAGATTAATAAAATACTGTTAGCTGCAGAATAAAATCTCACGTCTTTACCGTGACCCATTGTAAGTGAAAGAATTCAATAAGTTATTATATTTCTGTTTGTAAAAGAAATTTTTATCAAGAATTAGAATACGACAATTTTTATACAGCTTTTCCACCTTCTGAAAAGTGGATTTAAAGAAACAAGGTATGACTTGTTAAGTAACAATATGTAATATAAAGTTAAAAAGAGAAATTGACCAAAAATTGAACTGAAACGTATACCACATTAGTAATTGGAATATATTTTAACATAGCTCACAATTATTCACATATTATAACCACGAGAAGTACATTATGTGTATTATCAGTCAGTTTCGACATATATAGAAAAACCGGTAATCGTCTACCACACGATCTGCTACACCTAAAACGTATCATTGAAAAGTAACATCCATGACGATTGTAAGATGAACACTGTTCATTCCGCGACCTGTGTGTGTCGTATTTCGAGACACAAGGGAAAGGATACAGTAAATGGTCACTGATATACAGTTCTACGTTCAAGGAAATTCCAGTTAGTGACCTCTCACGATATCACCCGTTTCTATAGACGGTAGAATTCAGGTTGTAAAGTATTTAGAACATATTTTTCTTGAGTTCGGATTACTGTTTCAATTTTTATGTTTCACATAATTCTATTTCAGTTTTTTTTTCGTGTGAAATGTTAATTCTACGACGTTCTGTCGTTTTGAAATATATATTCTGCAGATCTTTCCGAACGCTGTTCTCAAGGTTATGATTTTAGATCATAATTTTAATATAAGGATGTATTTTCTGAAAGAAATTAAAGACTACGTATTGTCAGGCATGCTTGTTTACTTTCTGGAATGAAGCAAGGGACCTCTATATGAATGAGTTTATTCTCCTCCAAGTGGAGATACGCAGTTTGTACTTTTTTTTGGAATAAAGTTATTTAATTACGATGAAATAAATCTAAGGAAAACGGAAGTTAAACATGAGTAGGGACGTAAGAGAAAATGCACGCAATACAAAGATTTAATTCAAATACTTCAATTAGAATAAGAAATCCAACGACAATGGCTTCAATTTATAAAAACGTACTTTTCTTTCCTGACCTTCCTTGGTCACCTTTTGTTCTTTTCGATCCCGACGCTTGTAGGATTAGGGTATCTTTTATTTTCGTGTTTCTTTTTTATTTTTTAATTTTTTTTGTAATGAAGTTTTAAATGTTTTGAGACGTGATGATATTTGAGTTTTGAGTTGTAATTCAGGAGGGTTGTTAGTGGGTATGGTTGAGTCATTCGGCGAATCCCGCACGCGGAAAGAGTCATTTTTGCTCTCCTCACTGCGTAACTGCATTTTCCCTATCTGTACAGAATTTTAGGACTCTAATGACCTAGATGTCGACGAGACGTAAAGAACCAAAAAAAGAACGGGGCTTTTACTGGGTCTAGCATTACTTCCACTTACTTGTGCGAGGCTCCCTCCTTTCCCTTTCCTGACCTTCTTGGTCACCTCTTGTTCTTTTCGATCCCAATGCTAGGGTATCTTTCATTTTCGTCTTTCTTTTGTATTTATTTTATTTTTTTGTAATGATGTGTGAATGTGTTGATGTTTGAGTTTTCAGTTGTAATTCAGGAAGGTTTTTAGTGGGTATGGTTGAGTCATACGGCAAGTCCCACACAAAAAAAAATTCTATAATTCGTAGTTGTCCGATTAAAATGTGACAAAACAGACGCAGTTGTAAAATTAGTACTGTTTTTACGGAAATATTTTTTGTTTAGAACATAGATTAATACATTTCTGTGAGTGAGTGGGCCGATCACTGAATCGACAGCAAGATACGAAAGTGTGACGGACAGACGGCGTCATCGTCAAGATCTCTAACCTTAGGGTGCAAGCGTACTGTCTCAAATTCTTAGCCTGGGGTATAAATGTAGTGAATGTGGAAGGTATTTCATTATGTTTGTGTATGATGTCTGGATATAATGTTTATCTGTTAACTTCTGATGACACATGGAAGGTCGTGTCATCTAAATACATGAGATTCTATTTCTTCTCTTACGTTGTCCCAAAATCTGTTATTATTTATCCAAAATATTTTTTTCTCTATTGGAACAGAGAAAAATTACCTCGTGGCTTTCGATCCTTTTGCCTTCGTAGCACACGCTGAATTGACTGTTGACGATAGCTGCTACCAAGTTGCGAATTTTTTTCTTAGGCTGGATGTAAAATAGTTCTTTCACTACTTGCGAAAGAAAAATTGGAAATAAGTTTACTTCAAGTTCGTTACTGCCTTGTGTAGGGATTCTATTACGTAAGCTAGTGCTTAAGTTTTTCTTTTCCGAAACTAGTTGATTAGCATCAACCATCAATATATTTAAAAGCTACCTTTGATAGTACAACATCTGAATGAGAAAATAAAACACGAGAGTTAGTGAATTAAAAATAGACGGAACTAGTGATTTTAAAAAGATTTGTATTTACAATGGTAATTATAAATTACTAGTGACTTAGAAAGTATTAGATAATTCATGTGANTGACTTACTGAAGGTTTTCCTGCTGTATTTCTTAGTCTCATTAAGTTTTAAAAAGCTGAAACACTTACTAAAACATCTTTCAAAAACAATTCGTATAGTTGTGTGTTTCACTTGTAATTATGCATATTAGTTGAATAAGAAAATTTGTCATTTCAAATCTGTTAAATTTAGTTAAAAATATTTCAATACAATATATAACACAAGACGAAATAATCACATGAAAAATTACATATACAACACATGCTAACGAAACGCTTGCTCCATGTATGCAACACCTGATGATGACCTGCAGCTTATGATGAAACATTGCGACGTTATTTGTGTTATTTTAAAGTACAGTGTCTGTATGATGACTTGTATTGATTATTTTTTTATTATCAGTTGAAAAGGACCTACCTTTGTGCATTTTTGTAACATAAACCTTCCGACATGTACATGTCAACAGAAAATGTTTTACGTACTTGTCCGTTATTCTGCACCACTTTTGTGACAGTTTTGTTTGGCAGTTTGTATTAAAAGGTCGTGTACATTGATGGATACATTTTTCATACAACAATGAATAATATTGAATAAGAAAATGAAGTAAAAAGGTACAAATGTTCCGTATTTGTTTATTCGCGTGGATTGATTGACAAGTATTACAAATTCATTAAGCACAGAAACACTTTTTTTATTTCTATTCTTGAAAAGTATATATTTATTTATTTAATTATTTATTTAAATTTAAAAAATATTTATTTATTTAGAAAGAACATATAGACATTTATAAAAAGAAACCCTCTCAATCAAAGAAGTTAGACTAATATTATGGCTAAAATGAAATTCATTTTCCTCTCAACCATACATTAGAAAGTGATACTTAATACTGAGGAGCACAATGTTCTCATGGGTAATACTTCGTCTTTAGCTGGAAGGTTTCGCAAGGCGCATTCGGAAATACTTCTTCTCCGTCTGGTTTGTATTCCTTGTACTTCTGCTCAGCCAGGAGCTGGAAACCAGCGCGCGCCGATTGTTTCTGTGACGCAACTCCAGTGAACACAGTCACTGTGAGCTTCAGTCCAACTGCGCGAGCTAATGGTTCACGAGCCAGGAGCAATTCACGACCCAGCTCCTGACCGCGGAATAGTGGAGACACTGACAAACCTAGAGCCGTCATAACAGCATCCACTCCGTAGCGCTTGAAGACGTTTACTTCGTGCTCGATATATTGGAGAGCAGCTACCACTTTCTGGAGACCCTCCCCTGGCAACTGCAACACATCAGAGGTGGATGTTTACGAGAATGAACGTTTTTCTAATATATATAAAAATACAACCCGCTACAATAGTGTGTGTATATATGTGATTGAAAACATGTATGAAAATATGAGCATTTGAATGTATCGGAAGTGAAAGAATTTTCTATTTTAGGTATCAGTGTTGTCGCTGTTTCACTTATGTGAGTTTTAAATTTTGCGCGTAAATAATCGATCTTCAATCCCCAGCGATTTATATTAAATATGGTTTTTGAATTCCATTTTTCATTTGTGAAGCAAACCATGTATGATATTCAAAACAAAGAATTTTGAACATAGGTACAGGAAGGACAACAATAATACAAAATATCTTTTTATACTTTCGAGAACGTTCGTAGAAGGTTTTTCGAAATATCTGGGGAGACACCATTAATATGTTTTATTTATAANTTATCATTTCTGTATTTACATACAAATATTTTTAAATTAAATTTTTGAAAAATACTGTCTGGATATTTCGCATTTTTGTAGGTAAAAATGTGTGAGAATGTTTGGCGCATTGTCTTAACATTAACGCAGTTAGAGAACTGTTAGCGTTCTTTTTTAGACTTTCCAAGACGTTCATAAAAATTACAGTATATTGTTCGCTAATTCGACAAGAAAACAGAAAACAGAAATCATTTCATTATGATGAGTAAAAATGACATAAAAAATAAAGAAACTTAGAGACACAAACTGGACAAGAATAAATCACAATGTGTTATCATTATTACTTATGAGAAAACAGAGTCAGAAAAATGAAAAGTAACGGCTTTCACACGTTGAGCCGGGTTTAGCTATATCAAGTTAAGAAGGAGTAAAATGACATTTCTTTTGTTATATTTTTGGTATTTATACAGTTTATTCTTATTCATATCAATATTATTCAATTCTTATTCATATCGTTCTTATTCAATTTTATAATGAAACTAAAAGTATATTTGAATTCGTGTCTTTTTCACATTAAGCGAAAACATCTCATTATGTATTTAACATTAAATTTATGCCAGTTTAAAACCTGATAATTTGTTTAAAAAATTTGTATCAGATTCTGGATAAATTCTGGTTATAAATTTAGGTTTACTCAAGTTATCACTCGCGTCTCACACGATAGACCCCTAAATTATATGAGACCACCAGAAAATACAAGTATACTGTTCTTCATTTCGACTTGTGTCACAAATCGAAACTCACGGGTGTTCTGTATAAATTTATGCTTATGCAACATAAGAGATGTATAGAATGATTGTTAAATTCATTTTATAACGGTAATTACATTTTCTTATTGCACTATAAGAATAATTATTGTCAGTTGATTTAAACATTTTTGGCAATAAAAATAATTGTTCACACATTTATTATTTCTCCTATGTATATTGCGACTTATAACTCGAGTGAAGCTGAGAAAAGAAGCTAGTTCTTAGATAAAGGGTATTATAATACAATAAATGAAGAGAATTTTCTAAAATTACTCGTATTACAAATATTTCCATTTTACGCCGCCACTAATTGAAATATCGCAACGGATGTCTGTGACCTCATAATTGTATTGTGTGATATTATTATGTGATATTAACATTCAGTAAGGTTAATGATAAAAACGTAAAAATATGTAATCGGAATGAAACGCTTCTAGCAATTCAAGCATAAGATACACTAGAAACGACAACTGCCCCTTTTGTTAACATGATTCGTGCATGGAAATAACTCTTTTGACGACACTAAATACTCCATAAATTGTAGAAGTTTGAATTTCACAAAATGTAATTTTTGAGATTAATTTGAGAATAAATAATGAGCAATTATAATTTAGTCCTTTATAACGCACACAACTAGTTTTGTGCAAAGCGAAACGCCCAAAACCAGAATTGATCGTTCTGAAAAGGCACAGAACAAGTTTGGGCAAAAATACATCTGCCAAAACTAGTTCTGGTCGTTTTTCGTCGAAAGGGAAATAGTTGTTTTTGGGAGTAATGCTAATATTTACTCCGATATTATTAATACCGTAGTAGTTTGCAATTCATCTTAGTTAGCCATTATTTTCAGTAAAGTTACACGACTTAGAAAGTAGCTACACACAGATTTCTTTTTTACCTCCGGATAATTTTGGCCTTTGAGTTCCACCCCAGTGACGTTGCATCCTGCGATGGTTGGTGACGATTCACCATTGGGCCAATCAGAGAAAGCTACAATGGCAATTCGATGTCCCAACATGAGATACCACAACTTCCGAAGTGACTCATATGACACTGGATCTTCACGTACTTTGGTTATTCTTAACATATTTTCCTCCTGAAAAAACAAACAGAGAACAGAGTTGTATGGTTACGTTTTTACTAAATATTTTCAACACAATAATTTGTTTTCCATTTTCATTAATGAACTACAAGTTGAAGAATAAACTGCGTCTTAAAACTTATTGATCATACTTGAGCCTTGGAAACTTGTTTTTAATAAATATAACCCCGGTATTTTTTGTATTAGCAATATGTCTAAAATTGAAGAAGTCGATTAATGTACAATTATTATTATATCAAAATCTATCGAAGCACGGAAAATTGCGATTTGTAGACAGTTTCCGTATATTCATAATGTCTCAATTGAATGCTCTTACAATATTAAGTCCAGAGAAGTCAAAATAGAAATCAGGGACATTCAATTCCCACGTTCAGTATAATTATGGTTGTGAAAACTCATATGGTATCAAAAATTTCTGAAACATCGTTTAAATAGAATAAAGTTTGCTGAATACACTTTCAGGATATATTACGCTTACCCTTTCACGGTCCTTTTCTTCCATTATTTCGAAAATAATATTAAAATACATAAATATATTTTACAAGCGTGAGGGAAATTTCACCTTGAGAAAGCTATCACACATGAAGTCGACAATCTGTTCGTCAAGCTCCGGGGGTACATCCTGAATCCAGAAGTTGGGCACGCGGCCGTCAGGCATTGGGCGGACGCCTTTCCAGCGGCGCCATACACTGGGGAGAGGCACAGACACAGGTCGCTTCCACTCAGCACTCATAGTTCTTCCTGCGTATAGAAGTTCATTAATTCACAAAATTTACGAATATAAAAAAAAAGGCTCAAACAAATCATAAAAAAATGGAAATGAGGGAGAAAATTTAAGTTTTTAGATATAAAACAAACAAACAGAGCCTATATCTCAGTGGTATTTTTGAAAATGATATTCACCGATCTCTAATAGCGATTTTTCCCCAAATACAGCATCTCAATAAAAGATGAGATAATACAACAAACTTGAATCAGAAATTACATCGAAGCTCGAAGGAGAATGATATTGCGAAATATTAAAAAGTAACGAAACGTTCTTGGGCTGTCATTGATTGTACTTTTATTCTTGAAGTCATAATCAAAAGCAGTATTTCCCAAAGTTTTCGGATCCGCGGGTTCCTTAAATGACTGACTATTTTTGCCGTCATTCTTAAGTATACATCACTAATATTACATTTATTATACAGTGTAGCACAGTTGAAATAATATTTCTGACTAATTAACTTTTTACAACATGATATGACTCAATATAATGTGATAGGATAACAAATGGAGCAATATGAATGCAAACGTGAAAAAGTGATTTATTACAAGAAAAAATATTTTATATTTATTTTAGTTATGGCGTCTTGCACAATCATGACCCTCTTAGGGGACCACGTATCTAAAAACGCGACAACAGTATAGAACTAAACACGATATATGAAGGAATGTCAATACCATTTACACTTCGTGCTTACTTGCTAGGTTTGGTTATTCTTTTATATATATATTTTATTATATATATTTATGATAAAATAAGATTAGCATTTATGAGAGTTTTAAGTCTGTCATTAGAACATTTTAGTGTCTCTCAATAACAGTTTAATGGGACTTGAGAAAATTAATCGAATTGAATCTGTGATAAATAATCACCTTTGGATTTTAAATTAATGGTTACCTTTTTTTGAACAATGTCCTTAATTCACGATAAATATTTGACATTCAAATTTCTTTTGAATTTTTTTTATAAAACCTGTAAGGAATCATACAATTGAAAGTGCGAAGTCTAAAGCGCTACACCTTACGCGTCTATGTTGCTTCACAACGTCCGGAGTCTATTTATGTTAGACGGTCATGAAACAAACAAAACATAATACAAACAAATCCATACCTTTTATTGAAAATACATAATTATAACCGAATTTCACAATATGTGTAACGAAGAAAACCTGAAGTATCATCCTTCAGTGATTCATATAAGTATTTTCCCACAACACAAGGATATATCCCGGAAATTTTGTTATAAATAGTTCTGATTTGAAAATTGAAAATATAATTTTCAGAATTTTTTTCATTCTTGATATAATGTATTGGGCAACTGCTTCTTTTTCTTTTCTCTCATATTTGCATTTAGATATTTCTTGAGTACAGGAGGGTATTTTGAGTGGGTATGGTTGAGATTTTCGGCGAGTCCCGCACACGGAGAAGATTCATTACGACTTTTCTTTACAGAGCGAAACTGCTTTTTTTACCCACTTGCAAGGGTCCTAATAATTTTGACGGTGACGAGTCCTAAGCCTTACAAAAAATGAATGTTCTGAATGAATTGAAAATCTGAAGGAAAGAAAAGTCGATTTCGGAGGATCTCTGATGTCATCATAAAGATAAACGACTTGAATAAATAATAGTCCTGATTCTACGAATACTTCTAAAAACTTACTATGAAATTCTTGTTGTTCACCCTTCTACTATTCATATGCACAGATAGTATCACCTTGCTATTCTTTCAGTAAAATACGTGCATTTTCAATAAGAAATTATAAAATCTTAGGTATGAGGAAAAATTGTTCTGGTATCTGTCGTTCTTTTTGAGGCCATAAGAATTGCGCCGACAGTTAAGTCGCGACGAATCAATAGGTTTTTCATAAATGATTAAGGACAATATCAAACTATCACGTTTCTCATGGGGAACTACAAGAAGTTTACATTCTTTACTCTATTTTATCCGATAAATTTTGAAAAATATGGTTCCATTATATGGTGTATTTAGACATTTTATGTTCCATTATATGGTTAACTTGGAATTCTCTGCGTACTGCTTGAAACCATATTTTTCAAAATTTATCGGTACATAAAAATGAATTTATCAGATTAAATATTCGTGAAATTAATATACTATGATAATGATATCCAGACAAATATATTTCGCCAAAGTGTAAGTGTATTCGTACATTAATTTATATTTGCTACAATAAACCGTTTACTGAGTTCTTTTCCATATATTACGCATCTCGTATGCATGGTCACATGAGACGTTCACTGTGTTATCAACTGGTCATGACCCTTGGGAGATAAGAAATTAATTTATAGCTTAAGACTCTCCTACTTTTATTCGTTAATGTACCCTAGTCACATTTCTGTGAGAGGAATCTGCGATGATATTTGTTTTTAAGGTTATTTTTAATTGTAAATACTATTTATTTCATATGTCGATCCAACCTTAAATTAACAGTCTATCTTCTTCTGCATTGTAATACTTGCTTTTAAAAAATCTCGACCAATTAAAGCAGAATATTTATTTAGTTTAATTAGTAGAAATATATCAAATATCCATTAATCACAATATAAAATACATAAGAACTATAGAAACACGTTAAAATTTATCAAAATCACAACGTTGGGCGAATATTGTTACCAATATCAAGTGAGTTACATTGCGATTGAAAAGCTCAAGTCACACTAAAACTGTTTAAACGTTTCTCAACTACTCCCACATGCGTGCTTACGTTTCAACACATTGGCTGACTTTTGTGCTTTTTATTCACAATATTTCCGTAGCATGACATTAGTCTATTATTTCTGTTGCTATTGCTATGATTCCTGCTTGTTCCGTGGTTTGTCATGTCTTCATTACTCGCGATTCTCGCTGCTGCAAACTTGAGTAGCGCAGATTAAATTTTAAATTTGAGCAATCACTTAAGAAAGTTAGGAAATAGGATCTTTCACAATGTTGCTCATGAATTCTTCATTGATTAATGTTTTGAACAGTTCACGCTATGTGTTATACTATGAAGTATTTGTATGCCTATAGATGACGTTATGCAACGAAAAAAAAGTTACATTCAATTCTTCGCAATTGATACCANCTATTCTTCGCAATTGATACCATGCGTATTGTGCTCAGATAAATAATGCACAAATGCGTTCAATACTTACCGTAAGTAGCAAAGCTAATAACTTGTGTACCAAGAGACCA